>JAWZYT010003270.1:0-79080 GCA_034508575.1 Petrolisthes manimaculis
GTGATGGAGGAGGTGGTGATGGTGGTGGGGGTGCTGGTGGTAGAGTGGGGGAGAGGGTGCTGGTGGTAGAGTGGGGGGGAGGGTGCTGGTGGTAGAGTGGGGGGGAGGGTGCTGGTGGTAGAGTGGGGGGGAGGGTGCTGGTGGTAGAGGGGTAGTGGGAGGGTGCTGGTGGTAGAGTGGGGGGGAAGGTGTTGGTGTGAGGGGGGAGGGTGTTGGTGTGAGGGGGGGAGGGTGTTGGTGTGAGGGGGGAGGGTGTTGGTGTGAGGGGGGGAGGGTGTTGGTGTGAGGGGGTGGGGAGGGTGTTGGTGTGAGGGGGTGGGGGAGGGTGTTGGTGTGAGTGTACATTAGAGGTGCGACCAAGTGTGTAAAAGAGCATGGTGGTGGGAGATGTATTATGGGGGACGGAGTAACAAGTGCGTGGGTGAAGAGTAAAGTGGAAGATTGTGGGTGTATGAAGGGGCCGGGAAGTATGGGTTATATGAGGGATGGGGTGAAGTGTCGACAGGATGAGAGGAGGTATAAGAATAGTTTAAAGCGGAAATTATGAGGTGAAGAAAGGCGATGAGAGGTGTGGGAAAAATACACACATGCGCGTGTACACATAAACATTTCACCTTTACCTCTTTATAATATATATACTGTACACACACACACACACATACACACACACACCTTTCCAACCCTTCGTACCACTCTCCACCTTGCCCTCACTACACATCTATCTATCTCCCTCTCTCTCTCTCTCTCTCTCTCTCTCTCTCTCTCTCTCTCTCCAACATGTGACCTACATTGTACCAGTTGCAGGGAAATTCATTAGGCCGCTGTCCCACCTGTCGTGATTCACCGGGAGGTAATTATGGGGGTTAATTAGTAGGGGTTCACAATGAGGACAATGGAGGAGGAAGAGGGACATTAGAGGGGTGGGTAGGTGGAAGTGTGGTGAGAGAGAGAGAGAGAGAGAGAGAGAGAGAGAGAGAGAGAGAGAGAGAGAGAGAGAGAGAGAGAGAGAGAGAGAGAGAGAGAGAGAGAGAGAGAGAGAATGAGAGAGAGAGAGAGAGAGAGAGAGAGAGAGAGAGAGAGAGAATTACAGTAGTACATATGATGATGTATCGAATAACATGATGCTATAGTGATGAGTAGAGTAAAATAGAGTAGAGTGGAGCGGAGTAGAACAGAGTAAAGTCAAATGAAGCAGAGTAGAAAACGAGTACTGTAAAGTAAAATAGAGTAGAATCAAACAAAATAGTGTAAACCAGAGTAGTGTAAATCAGAGCAATGTGAAAAATAGTACATTAGATTTTTTTAAGCAGAGTAATGTAAAAAAAAAAAGAGAAGAGGAGAGAAGAAGTCAGTAAAGCAGAACAGACCATGCAAAGATAAAGCAACCCAGTGACGTCAACTTAGGAGGGGTGGGAGGGAGGGGGTCAGGAGAGAGGGAGGGGGGAGGAAAGGAGAGAGTGAGAAGGGAAGGAGAGAAAGAGGGGGTCAGGAGAGAGAGAGGGGGAAGGAGATAGAGGGGAAGGAGATAGAGGGGGAAGGAGATAGAGGGGGAAGGAGAGAGAGGTAGGAAGGGAGGAGAGAGGGAGCGAGGGCAGAGGGATGGAAGGGGGTAGGAGGATGGGAGGTAGGATGGGAAGTAGCAAGGTCACCATAATGAGGAACCATTGCACTAAGAGTAAATGGAGTCCCTGGCCCTTATTTTTTGTACCTGTGTGTGTGTGTGTGTGTGTGTGTGTGTGTTTACCTCACCCCCTCCCCCATATTGGATCATGCATCAAAATTAACTAATCAAAATCCTACTTCTGTAACTTTTCCTACTATATTTTTGTTGGTTATTAAGGATCCTGTGAACGTGTATGAGACCTGGTGGCTTTTGATTCCTCCTAACTATGCCACGAAACAAGCACTTTCAATGTAGGTGTGTGTTTCGTGGCAATGTTTGAAGGACTCACTAACCTCCAATTTTTTTACTACATCACGTGGGGTCCTTAATAAATAAGGGTTTGAGACCATTGTTCCCAGATACACACAAAATATTCAATATATAAATATTTCCGAGCGATGGAAAGATATAATCACTATTAGGTTCATAATCGATAAATAAAAACGAGTTCTATTAAATTCACTCATAATATTAATTGACATTTCCGACTCTCCTAAATTATATAAAAAATCCATTATATTAATATTATATAATACTTATCTATTTTATGATATGATATGTCCTTAACACTGTACTAGTAATACATATATTTCCACTGCCAATCAATAAATAAGACGAGGAAAAATTATTCAATATATATGTTAATAAGATAACATAAAATGCAAATCGTCTTCTGTAAAAATAGTACGGTAGTAACCGGCTTGCAAAAGTGACGAGAAACATTAGGCAAATATTATATGTATCATTTACAAGTAAAAAATAAAATCAATATAGAAGCTTGCACTAAACTGAGGTGTAGAGAAATACCTAAACAATGAACAACAATAAAAACTAGGAAGAAATTTGTATCATTATATTCATTAGTGATATTTAGCATCAAATTTACCGCATCAATGAATGTGAATCAAGATAATTTGGGTTAAACTTATCAATTGAAAACCAGGGAAAGAAGAAAAACAGAACGTGAGACAGAATGCTAAATAGAATGTTTATATAATACAGGAAAAATATTAGTACCGATTAACTGGGAAAATAGAAAGAGAACAGAGAAAGAAACATACATAAAGAAAAACATATAATCTTAATCAATCTATGCTGATAATAAATATGATATAAAGCAACGTATATACAGAGAGTGAACAACGATATAGAAAATAATATATACTGGTGAATATTTTTATATTACTAGAAAGAGAAGAGATAGGAGAGATATTATTATGCATATTTTTTCTACCTCCATGACAAGAGAGAGAGAGAGAGAGAGAGAGAGAGAGAGAGAGAGAGAGAGAGAGATGCAATGATGAATCAATCCCATACTCACTCACTCTCACTCTCTCTCTCTCTCTCTCTCTCTCGCTCTCTCTCTCTCTCTCTCTCCTCTCTCTCTCTCTCTCTCTCTCTCTCTCTCTCTCTCTCTCTCTCTCTCTCTCTCTCTCTCGTCTCTCTCTCTTTTTTCCACCTCCTCCGCCTCTAAGGTGACGACCGCTGGGGAAACGTCAATCAAGCAGCCATTAATGAACACCTGGAGACTCGAACCCCCGACCAGACTGAGACAACACGACCTTCACTCCAATGTCACTCCACCATCCACACTCCCCTCCCTCCCTCCCTCCCACACAGTCCACTTCTCTCCACCCATCCATTCACCCTCCACCGTATGTCACTCCATCATCCACACACCCCTTCCTCCCTCCCCCTTCCACACAGTCCACTTCTCTCCACCCCTATCCATTCACCCTCCACCATATTCTTCTTTGTACACGTCCACTATCCGACCACCACATCCAACCCTCCTCCTTCCCTCCACCACTTCCACTCAGTCCACTCACTATCGTCCACCCCCATCCATTCACCCTCCACCAAATTCCTTCCTCATGTAGTTATTTATTTCCTTCACCCTTTTCACCTTGCTCATACCCCCCCCCCCCCACCCCCATCTATAGTACAGTATATACCTATCTTCATCCTTCCCCTACTTCCCTTTTTACCATTCGCACCCCTCAGTATTTCTCTATCTTCCCTCACTTCCCTCTATCTCCCCATATCTCTCATTTGTCCCCACCACCATTCTCAATACCCCCACCCCACCATCTATCTATCTATCCACAGTAAAAGAAAAAAATCCTCTTCGTACTCACACACAATTATCTCCCTCACTCCTGCCATGGGTGACTGGTGTGTGTGTGTGTGTGTGGGTGACTGGTGAGTGTGTGTGTATGGTGACTGGTGAGTGTGTGTGTATGGGTGACTGGTGTGTGTGTGTGTATGGGTGACTAGTGTGTGGGTGTGTGTGGGTGGGTGGGTGTTTTGTGTTCTTTCAACTCTAGGTGCATGCAAGATACGAGTAATATTATGTTTGCTTAAAAGAGTATATTCACTTGTGGTCAAATTGGAGAGCTACTGGATCCTCCAAACTATGCTATCAAAATTATACACTGTGGCAACCTGTTTTGAGTATTCAGTAGCCTTGCAATTTGACCACGATAGAGTATTCCTTTATTTATGAATTAACTTTAAGCACATTTCCCATTAAGGAGGTCGTATATTGAGGAGGGAGTTGGAATCTATACGTATACCCTTTAGAATACATACAAGGAAATAAATCGCCTACACGTATCCTGAAGTGATCGATTTTCAGGCACAGCTAGGAGGAGTTAGAAAGTAAATGGTCTCCTCCTTAAGCATAATTATTTACTGCATAATTCTACCATCATCCAGTCAATCACTAAATATGTTATGGTCAATAATTCACTCTGCATTTTCTAGTGGTATTTAATTAACACAGGAGACAAAAATCAACACTGTCTTCCTCCAACATGTAACAATACCTGAGACAAAAAAAAAAGTTACATTCCGATAAAGACATTGAACTAATTTTTGTTCTCGAGAATGGACAGAGCAAAGAGAGTCCCTGCCTTAAATGAGGGTGTGGACGTTTACTTTGTACTGGCGGTGACCTTTTCCAAACCAAGTCCAGGAAGAACGCCGACCACCTCTTAGGGAAGGGGCGGGGAGGATGAGGATGAAGGGAAGGAGAGGATGAGGGGGAGGGAAGGAGGAGAGGATGAGGGGGAGGGAAGGAGAGGAAGAGGGCAAGGGAAGGAGAGGATGAGGGCAAGGGAAGGAAGGGAAGTGAAGTGAAAGAACATTAGGAACGAATGGGATATAGATGTAACTGTACACGAATGAGAATGCAATAAGTGGGTAAGAATGAGACAGAAACAGGAAACAGGAATTAAAAGGAAATCGGGAAAAGGGAATCGGGGAAAATGAGAATGGGGATGGAAATGAATATAGAAATACTACGGCAACAGGATACACAAGATAGAAAAGTGAGTGTGGTGGGGAAGAGACGGTGGGTTTAGGGAAGAAAATATTACCAACTTACACCAACACATTTATGTACACTTTATTATTATCTTCATATTTATTCAATTTACCTACCCTACCAATTCTCTTCCTCATCTTTATACCCTCGATAACATAAAAAAAAAAAAAAAAATGGAAGGAAAGGGATAGGAAGCAGGGTATATCAGAGTCTCAGACCATACATTGAAGAAAAATCTCGATTCTGAGGTCCAATAAAAGACTCCAACAATAAAATAAAACTTTAGTGGTGATAAATAAAGACAAGTCCCGCCCGCCCGCCCGTCTTGCCTCCCTCCCTCCTCTGAATCCTTCTCTCCTCTCTATTCCCTCCCGATCTAACTTCATCCACCCTTCCCTCTTCCTCTTTTCATCCTCTCCTGTTCCCTTTTCTATTCAATTTCTCCATCAATTTCCCTACTTGATAATTCTTCCTCCCTCTCGTCCCTCTCGCCATCCTTCCCTTAGCTATTCCTTCATTCACGTTTATCCCTCCCACTTTACTTCCCCTCTTTCTCAAAAATTTTCACTCTCTTTCACTTCCCCTTCTTTTCCCCTTCCCTAAACCTGCTCCTACTCCTCCCCCCTGCTATTCCTCTCCTCCATCTGAAACTACTTCTCCCCCTCTCTTCCTTCACCCCGCTCACTCCCCTCTGTTGTGAGTATATACGTCTGATGTGCGTCTATACGTCTGATGTGCGTCTATACGTCTGTTGTGAGTCTATACGTCTGTTGTGAGTGTATTTGTGATCCAGCGGACACGGCATCAGGGTGACACACCACTGATATACTGACACACAGCTTCCCTCGTCCTTGCTTCTTACTCTTCCTCTTTCCTCCCTCCCTCTCAACTTCACTCCCTCCCTCCTTTCCTTCCTTCCTTTTGACCTCCTTCCCTCCCGAATTCCCTTCTTTCCGTCACAACAACATCAATATACAACAATTAACAACAACAACAACAACAACAATAATAATAATAATAATAATAATAATAATAATAATAACATCCATGAACCAGAATAATATACAGAATAAATATCCCACAAAGACGATCAATAAGGGATGTAAACAACACCACTAAATCTCAAGATCATAACACAGATTCTAAATAGACTACGATATACAATCTTCCTCACCCATTCTTTATTCTCTCCCTCTCATTTCCTTTTCTTCATTCTCTCCCCCCTTACTCCCTTTCTTTATTCTCCACCCCCTTTCTTCATTTTCCTCTATTGTACACACTTGCCAAGTACGACGCATATCTCTCTCTCTCTCTCTCTCTCTCTCTCTCTCTTCTCTCTCTCTCTCTCTCTCTCTCTCTCTCTGGACACACAACTCTCACCTGCAACAAATATATCAAAGGTTATTAACACTTGGATTTTCTATTTATAATATTCTCGGACAGAAATATACAACACCACAACTTTCATAATACTTTTACGAACCACATGACATTGTGTATAAGGTAAGTTGATCGGTGTATCCTTCGTTTTCCATAACTGCATGAACACGATAAAAAAACCCACTAATTAATAGAATCAACAAAATAAATAAACAATGGCCACGAGAGAACAAACACAGGGGCCAGCCAGCACATCTCTTATTATTACCTTCATCATGAGAGTGAGGTCAGAATGGCCACCCGCATGTGTCACCACCACCACCACCACCACCACCACCACCACCACCACTACCACTACCCACCACCACTACCACTACCACTCATCACTCCACATTAACTCATTGACGCAACCAGGCGACAGAGGACAGGGCTGGGGCAGGGTGTGGGTGGAGAGGTGTGGGGGGTAGGCTAATATAATGTGCCTTCTTCCCTTCTCATGTATGTGTGTGTGTGTGTGTGTGTTGTGTGCTCTCTCTCTCTCTCTCTCCTCTCTCTCTCTCTCTCTCTCTCTAATGCCCATACCTGTGCCCCTTGACCCCCATATAATGCCACAGCAACCAGACTCCCCAACACAAAATATAGCCTTCTGTGTTGTCTATGGTAATCCTCCCCTGTGGTATTCCCTGCCTTCCTTCCTTCCTTCTTCAGCCCTCCACCGTCTACCCCTTTCCTTCATTTCTTCATCGTTTCCTTCCTCTCTCATCTTTTCCTTCCTCTCATCTATTCCTTCATTTTTTCCTTTCCAACATCTTATCTCTGTTTTTCACTTCCTCACTCCATGTCCACCTTTTCTTCACATTACTTATACACTTCACTCGTCACTTACAATGTTGTTTGATTAAAAATGATAACTGCTGTACTGAAATGAGGGAAAGGACAGTAAAGTAGAAACGAAGTGGATACAGAAACAATGCGGATTATAAGGAGGAAGTAGCAGAGAGAATGAACACAGAAAATAGAAAGGAGGGGAAGAATGTGGATGTAGACGGGAAAAAGAAGAACAAACACAGGACATTGGAGGAAGAGGAGGAAGAGGAGGAAGAGGAGGAAGAAGGAAAAAGAGGAAGAGGAGGATGAGAAGAGAAGAGGAGAAGAAAGAAGAAAAAGAAGAGGAGGAGTAGGAGGAAAGGGTCGAATGGCTGGGAGGGAGGGAGGGAATCTAAAGGGAAAAATGTAAATAAATCCCAGCATTACATCAAGTTCGAAACGCGTCGGTACTGAGGCTGGGTAATGACCGGATCTTGGCGTCCATCCGCCCCCGCTCGGTACACACACGAGAGAGAGAGAGAGAGAGAGAGAGAGAGAGGAGAGAGGAGAGAGAGAGAGAGAGAGAGAGAGAGAGAGAGAGAGAGAGAGAGAGAGAGAGAGAGAGAGAGAGAGAGAGGAAAAAACCCATCATTGCTGGCAAATAAGTATCGTGATTTACATACCGTTTGGACTTGTAAATGTGAGCGTGTAATCAGTGTCATTGATTTCCTGCATTCCAGTTCGATTTTAGTCCGTCTCATGTTGCTTATGTTAATTTGATTGTGGTACCATTTTGGGGCCATTTGTATTGGTATGTATTAAATGGAGAGAGAGAGAGGGGGGGGGGAAGGAGGAGGAGGTGAGAAGGGTATGAGAAGAGAGAGGGAGGGAAATAAAACAGGAGAGGAAGAAGGAGAAATGAATAATAAAATGGGCGAGGAGGAGAATTCAATCATGCAAAAACTACTAAATGAAACTGGAAAACGAAAAAGATAATAAAGACGGGAGGAGGAGGAGGAGGAGGAGGAGGAGGAGGAGGAGGAGGAGGAGGAGGAGGAGGAGGAGGAGGAGGAGGAGGAGGAGGAGGAGGAGGAGGTGAGATGGAGGAGGAGGAGGTGGAGATGGAGGAAGAGGAAGAGGAAAAGGAATAGTAGGAGTAGGAGCAGGAAGAAGAGATGGAGGAGATAAATGAAGAAATAAAGAAGGGAGGAAAACTGGTCAGGAGGGAGGGAGGAAAGAGAGGGAGGTAAAAGGGATGGCCAGTGAAAAATTCCCCCGTCCTTACAAGTCGCCTTTCCGAACAAGTGAACATTACATAATGGAAGCAACTATCATCATGTTTCTCCCTGACTTACTCCCCTCGTTTCCCTACCTACTTGTTTATCTTTTTACTTTTCATACTGGCTAACTGAACTGCAGCATAATTTTCCATTTTTCTTCTCCTTCCTTCCTTCCTTCTTCCCTAACTTACTCCCCTCCTTCATTTCCCCATCTACTTGTTTTTCTTTTCTTTTTTCCTACTGGCTAACTGAACTGTAGCATAATTTTCACTTTTTCTTTTTCTTTCCTTCTTTCCTACATGATATTCCTGCCTATTCACTATTTGTTGTTTACTTTTAGGCGACTCACTTTTTTGGTTTCCTTTCCTACTCTGATTTATACACCCTCATTCTCTTTCCCATTCTCTCTCCAGCCAAACGAGTCTCATTAGTTTGGGGCAAATTTGATGGCCATTGATTCCTCCAAACTATGAAGAAAAAAAAAAAAAAAAAAAAAAAAAAAAAAGAAAAAAGAAAAAAAAAAAAACGTATACGAGTAAGGATCAAGTATCTTTTTATTTTTCTTATTTACTGTTTTATTCCTAAACGATCCCCTTAAGGAAACTATCTTGTTGGCAAATTGGAAGTCTATTGATTCCTCCTAACTATGCCAGAATACAGACGTCCTCAATGGTACTAATAGGGGATCTGTTTCGTGGCTCAACTTGGAGGAATCAAGACACCTTCCAATTCACCGACACAAGAATCTCCCCTTAACCCCTCTAGCGGCCCAGCCAACACCTCTGGCGAAGACAGGTGTGCTCCAGCCTCAGGTACACTAATTAACGCCCCTCTCGCCTTACCTGCCCGCTGCCTGACCCTGCGTACTAATGAAGCAAAAGGTACGTTACGCACTCCCTCTACCCCACCTGTATACGCATCTTGAGTAGGGTCAGGTGGTGGTGGTGAAGTAGTGGTAGTGGTGGTGGTGGTGAAGTAGTGGTAGTGGTGGGGGTGGTGAAGTAGTGGTAGTGGTGGTGGTAATGAGGTGATGGAGATATGGTGGTGATGGTGAAGAGAGATGTAGAACGAGTATGAATGAAAGTGGTTACAGGGATGAGAGACGGAGATACACGATGATAATGGATAATGATGATGATGTAAAAATGGTATATACAGTATAGTGATGGTGGTAGTGAAGAGGTGATGAGATGCTGGCAGAGGGAGGGTGGGTAGGGGGCTGGTCAGTACAGTGTTGGGTGAAGTGAATGGGCAGCTACTGTACATACATACATACATACTTACTTACTTACTTTACACCACACATACATGTCATATTAATGTAGGGACAACATAACCAGCCTGTTTCTTAGTTTATCCCTCATGGTCAACTCCTGATATCAACTTTTTTATTTATATTACCGAATTCCTGCAAAAATAAGTACTCCAATATGTGTAGAAATGAGTGATATTTCCTTCATTATTTCTCCTCCGAAGGTATGAAAATTATGAATATAAAAGAAATAATAATAAAATGCAATTAAATATGTGCAGCAAAATATTATCATGTTAGATTTGTTTTTCTGATAAACACAATTCGTTACTCTTTTATTGACGATTTTCACCTCCATCCTTCTCACACCCTAAATCTCCTCCACCTTGACCACTTCCACGTCACCCTTTAACATCCATACTATCCTTATCACTCTCATATCCAGCTTCATCACTCACTCACCATCCTCCTCATTCCCACACCACCTTCACCACTACACCAATCCCCTACCATCCTCACCTTCATACCACCCTGCCCCACCACAAACATCACTCCACCACCATCCTGACTCACCCCTCCACCACCATCCTCACCCCTCCACCACCCACCAAGCAACTCCTCCATCACATCCAACTTCTGTGAGAAAACCAGCCGTACCGTCCTGACCTCCGAGGCGTGTTCACGTGAACAAATGAGGACGGAGGATGAACGAAAGAGAACAAATGAGACAAGGGGGCAGCAGAACACCACCACAACGCTAATAACAATAACACCACCGCACAATCAAGATAACCATCGCAACATCCTAATAAAAAAAAATAATAGTTTAAAATAATTCACAATATATATATATAAATAAAAGTTAGCGTTCACGTCTCTTAAGCTCATAATTCAAGGTGGCTCAGAAAACACTGTAATAAGTTATAATTCGCTGTGACGCACCCTAATTGGCCATCCTGTTATAACGAGGTGGTTGGTTGCTTGCTTGGTTGGGGAGGGAGGGAAGAAGGAGGGAGGGAGGGGGTTTGGAGCAGGTGGCGGGGTTGTTTATTGTGGTGTGGTGATTAGGACGCTACGTGGGTGGGGGTTGTAGCGTGGGTGGTGTGAGAGGGGTGAGACGTGGCGTGGGTGGTGAGAGGAGTGGGCGTGGGTGATGAAAGGAGTGAGCGTGGGTGGTGAGAGGTGGGGCTACAAGGTGGAGATGAAGGGTGAGGATGAAAGGTAATATTGGCTTGGGCAGGAGATAAAGAGAGTAGGCTACTGAAGGTGAAGAAGCTGGATGAGGAAGGCAAGATGAAATGAGTCGGGTTGTATATTTATTTATTCATTAATTTATAAATTATATACTGTATAATTATATAGGGTATATAAATTAATATACCTGTTCGGGGGGAAATACACAGAACGTACAAAGGATAATATAAGAGTTGAAGGCCACTTAAGGGGAGAGTATATTATTGGTATATTAAAGCGCCTTGATTCCTCCTAAGTATGTCAGGAAACAGGACCAGATGAACAAAACTAATGGTGGACTGTTGCTGGGAATAGTTTGGAGGAATCATTATCTACAAAAATACCCAAACTGTACCCTCCCCTTAACTAACTTTTATTGGCTAAGATGGTGTCAACATGTAACTAACGCTAACTATTTTATATATTACAGGAAAGCCACGTCGTTATAAGTTACACGTTCACTCTATAATATATTACAGAAGTCCTTTCTTCACCAAACATTCTAGGATGCAGAACGAATATTTATGAAATGAATGTTACACCTACGAGATTAACGCAAAGATATACTATTATGACAGGCATTAATATATACAAAGTCATGAAGTAGGATATTAAATAATCAGATACGACGACCCAAGAGATGGATTTATGACCGAGAATTCTCTCCTATCTATATCTAATCTTTACGTAATTTTAGCTTTTCTTTACAGAGTGCAAAACGGAGAACAAATATAAACCAATTTACTGAACTCTCACATGTCAGTGTGATAATATTCATCTAACAAGAATATGTAATAACGATACAACAAGTAAATTGTGGAGGAAAATGTTAAAAGTAGTGCATAACTGAATGTGAAATTTCTTACGTGAAGTGGTGCAGATGAGTCAGCATATAAAGTGCGAAGTACAGACAACTCAAATGTGAAGGAGAATTATTGTACTAAGAAACATGTAGGGATTAAAGGAAAATTTGAAGATCAGTGTTATGAAGAAGAGTAAGGAAAGGAAGGCTAGGCTACGAGGCGAGAGTGAGGCGAGGAATGACATACAATAGATGCAGTAATAGTCGGGAAGCACATTTACAGTGATTAGAGATGGTGAAACAGAGAGATACATTAGCGGTGTGAACTGGGTAGGTGATTCACAATGATGTATATGGGAACTGTCTAGCAATCAGACGGAACTGACTGAATGATTGGGAAACGAGCAATAATAAGCGGGGATCGACGGTGATTGGGAAATGGGGTAGCTGGAGAGAATGACATCGACGGAATGACTGTACTGTACAAAGTGGAGTGAAGAAGGAATAGCCAGACAAATTGGAAACGGGAAATTACTTAGATTAACAGTGACTGGAAGGCGGTAGTAATGAACGAAGATGGCATTGATTCGAAGGCAATCATATAAACTTAAAGGAACCGAATATAAAAGTGATATTAATTAAGTGACTGAGCAGTGACGATAAACAATACAACAGAAACGGAAACGGGAAAGAAAGGGTAGACTAAGTATTGGGAAACGAGGGGTTATAATCTTGTAAAGTCAAAACACTATCACTAACATCGTTCGTCATGAAATTACAACCAGCAAAATACTCTCTGAATACGTATTGATCAATGTTTTTTTTTATTTATATCTGCATTGAAGAGCCCTGTTAGATTAATTAGGGTTTTGTACTTTGCTCTCCACTCCACTCTTTGATAAAGGCTGAAAAATGCAGAGGCAA
The DNA here is from genome assembly GCA_034508575.1 of Petrolisthes manimaculis. NCBI lineage: Eukaryota > Metazoa > Arthropoda > Malacostraca > Decapoda > Porcellanidae > Petrolisthes > Petrolisthes manimaculis. Next base: position 12,670 of record JAWZYT010003270.1, read on the forward strand.
ATATCTAAAAAATTATAATAGTAAATATAAGGCTAAATGAGCAGATGATGATTAATGACAATAACAAGAGAAGATTACAAGCCATTACCTGTGTTGCAACGATGAAGATGGCAGCTGGCAATTGCATGAAGGAAATGCGTGAACTATCCATAAACTCATTCAGATAATGCAATTAACCAATAACAGCTGCTCTCTCTCTCTCTCTCTCTCTCTCTCTCTCTCTCTCTCTCTCTGTGTATATATTTAACACCACAGTTACTGAAATATACAAATTTAATCATTGAAATGATAGTGCAAATATTAATGTTACAGTGGAATTTATTTATGTAATAACAATGATTATTTATACAAAATAACATAATGTCACTCTTATTATTATGCTATATTTATTTCAATCACATCAAAGATAAACATAAGAATAAGAGCAGTACATCTCAAACACAAGGTAAAATTGAATTCGCCATAAATCAAGCGTCATACGACCCAACATCACTACAGTATTGCTCTGAAACCTGAGGGCGTTGTGTTCAATGTTAATACAAAATGTTAATGGATAAACACTGGGAATTTATATATATATGTGACCTACTCTACTCTATGCAGCCGATGATGATAATAATAATGGTGTGTAACCGTCGATAATGATGATGATGAGTGGAGTGTGTTGTAATATCACCTCCACTACTCTAATTCTACCATTAATAATAACAACAACGACAACAACTACTATTACTACTACAATTTCTATTACTACTATAAACTACTACTAATCATTACTCCCATTTATACTCTACTGACTTTCCCTTCTACTACCACTTCTACTGTACCTACCTACCTATTCTACTGCTGCTCCTGCTCCTCTTTAGTTCTCCTCTTCTGCTGTGGATGCATCTGCTTTCTTATCCTTACTCTCCTCCACTTATTCCATTAACTGTCCCTCCTGTTGCTACTTCTGCCTATCTACAGTACACGGGTCCTCTCACTACTTATATTCCTTACCCCATCTTTTACTCTATCTGTTTTTTGTGTGTTTTTTCAATTTAGTTTTTCTTACTTTCGAAATTTTACAACGTCAACCCCTTCCTTCTCCTTCCCATCTATATACTCTCATTTCCCAACTTTCCCCCTACCCCCCTTTATTCAACCCCCCTCCTCCCGGAAGCTTGCCAACCGCGAATACCGGGAAATGAGCGTAATGAGTCGGTTTAGCGCGAGCATTACCGCTCCGGAGCCGGCGGATTGAGGAGCGAGTGAGCTGAGGAACCTGGTAATGAGGCGACGTGAATCCCCAAGTTTGTGAGTGTACAGGGAATGAGGCACAGTGATCTTCCCCAAGTCTATGAGTGTACGGGGAATGCTTCGCTGTTATGTTCCCAAGTTTATCACTATACGTTTAATGGGGCGACGTGATTCCCAAGTTTATTTAAATGTATAAACAACCTGCACTAAACGTAGATCAAGGCCACTATAATTTATAAGTTCAAACACTTCAGATAAAACAACAAACGAAGTGAGAACAAAGTGGGATGAACAGAAGCCCGTCGGAGTAACCCCTCGTCCTCCAACCATGAGAGACTTGGGGATGACAACACGGGCGGGAAACACAGCAAGCTCCCTCTGGCGGGCTTAAAGAGGGTCACCCATTGTCGGCTACTGATCTCTCCTGCAGAACAATTCGACGAGACAGATATTCAGTAGACAAGCATACAGTACAGTCACCAGCACTAATAAGTCTAAGAACAGTTTTGGTTAAAGTTTTGATCGACAGCCTAATTCACCAACGAAGTCATTTCAATGGATATCTAATTGTGTATTTATTTACTGTCTCTGAGTATTCGAAGCACATCTGAATACTTAATAGTGCTCGTACAAATAGTCGAGGTATTAAAAGTAAAGAAAATTAATCAAATATAAACGACTTAGGCTACTTTAGGAGGGGGTCGTCTGTGGTGGCTATAGAATTGGAGAGTTACTACTGATTACTCCATATTATGCCAAAAAACAGACCACTTCAGTTTACGAATATAAGGATCTGTTTTCTAGCATTGTTTAGAGGACTACGAAGACTTTAATTATTCGCCTATACAACAAAAGACCCATTTATACAAACCCAAACCAAATAGATAGAGTTCATATAAGCGGTATAGAATCGTGCTTGACTTTCATTTGTCGGGGCGAGTGACGTATGGATGTCTTGTAATCTTCTCTGTTATTGGTGGTGGTGTTATTCCCCCTCCCTCCCCTCCCCCTTTCCTCGTCAACCTCCCCCCTTTCCCTCGTCAACTCTCCCCCCCTTCCCTCGTCAACCTCCCCCCCTTCCCTCCTCAAACCCACCCCCCACTTCCTCCAAGCCCCGCCATTACCAAATTTTTATTATCCCTCACTTTACCTGTTGTTTCAATCATGTTCTGGCTGGCATTAATGGTGTTTATTATGTGGGCTTCCTATCTGGAGGGCTGACAATTCCTGCAAAGTGTGCCACGCAACCGAACGACTTCAAAGTTATGGGAGTGGAGATGTGTTTCGGGGCATTTTTTTTATTATTATTATTATTTTATTTTTTTTGAGGTATAAGTCGCCTTCCAAATGGTTGGTGGTGAAGGGGGTATGGGGAGAGAAGGGGTTGACACATGGAGCCGTTGAACCCCGTTTTGGTGATCATACATGACTCGTCGTTCACTCACTCACTCCACTTTCTCACTCACTCCTCCAACTTTGTTTATCATCGGTTCTGGCGGACATAAGTGTTACTGTCACTACTGTTTTCCTCTTTACACTCACTACTGTTATATTTTATCATTATTGTTCCTGTCACTATTGCTTCACTTTTTACACCTTACATTCACTACGGTTATTTTATAATTTACGTTTTATGGCACAGTTTGAAAGAACATGTAGTTTCTGAATCGCCGGCAACCAGATAATGACGTGCTTTGGGCACAATATTCAGAGTTTTCACATGGTTACCTTCGGCTGTGATTATACCAACATATACTATTGTTGAAAGTGGCTGTTACAAGAGTGAAATGAACACTAATTTCTTTGTTTCCGAGCAGCTTTCCTATTTAATACTGTACGAGATATAATAAGGTTTTACGATTCAGTTACTTTAATAATAGTTTCTTTGTCCTTAAATAACTATAATAGATAATGTTTTTTACCTTTGCATCAAACGTTTCCCCCCGAGAAAGCGACAACCACCGCTAACGTTCTGCACAAATTCCTTTTTCACCAATGTTGTTCTCGCCCTATATATCCTCCTCTCCTCTCCCATATCATTTTTTTTATCCCTTCCCTTCTTCTACCATCCCCATCAACTCCCATCGCTCCTCTTATCCATGCATCCCCCTCCTCTCACATCATACCTACCTCTCTAATCCCTTATCTTACTCATACACCTTCCTCTCCCATCCCCACTATTCCACCTCAGCCACTTCTCCTCCTCCTTCTAATCATATCCCTCCTTCTCCTCTTTCTGACATTTGATTAACATTTGCTATTCCGTTCTATCAACAATATCCTCCTTCTTCTTCTTTTCCTCCTCCTCCTCTCTTCTCACCCCTCTCACTTCGCCACTTTCATCTATACCTGCTCCTCGCCTCACCTCTGGTCCCCTCACTTCCCCTCATTACCTCAACACAAAGAGAAGGACGAAGTGGGAAAACCTTGAAATACCAACTTTTATACAGTATATGCATGTGTATAAAAGACGAGAGACGTATTATTAATATTTTCACTCAACACAGACAAACTGCCAAATTAAGGATGCGAAATTAAGTATACGATTCTGTGGTTTTCTTGGCACACCGCAAGTTCAGCAGGATCAGGATGAGGGAGGATACCAATGCACATTCACCATGCAACACTGCTCCCAAGATAAAACAACAACAACAACAACATTTATCAAAACATTTATTCTACCATTATTCAACTCATCGCATCTTTTTTTTTTTTTTTTAATCGTACCGTACTAAATTCTTCCTCTTGCCTCTTCCTACGTACGTGTACATACCTGTCTTCAAAGCTCGCCTCACCGCCAGTTTGTTTGTTCAATTAATTTCTGGAGGGAGTGCCAGGGTAGGTTGAGCTGGCTGGAGTTTAGTCTACGAAGGTTGTTAAGGTCTCATCAAGGTTGGGTTGAATTAGATGAAGCAAACTTGTCCAGGGAATTTCGTTGAGCAAAGGAAAGAGAATAGAGATAGAGATAGAAATAGAGATAGATAGAGATAGAGAGCCGAGGAAGGATTAGTTATTGGGGTTCTAAGTTGTGAACGTTTCGAAACCTTAGTAGGCCTCCAAATACTGTTAACAAAACGCATTATCTTATTCATACACTGAGGGAATCTGTTACTTGGCATATGTTGGAGGAATCAATAGCCCTCCATTTCGTCCAAAACAAAAGATTCCTTAAACTTGGGCCCTGGAAGATTACTAAAGTTTGATCCAAGTTGCGTTCTGTTAGGATTGACACATTTAATACCGATAAATTTATGGGCCATATTCATATATAAAATTATGTGTATAGTTCCGGATCGACACGACGAAGGACTTACGGTGAGGAAAAATTCTCATCACCTCAACACACCCTCATCACATCAGATATCCTTTTATCTTATACAAACTTAGCATCCACCCCTAGCCTCTCTTCACACCTCAACTCACATCACCTCACCTCAACTTACTTCGGTCACTCGCACCTCATCTTCCTTCACACCTCATCTCACCCACACTGCAACTCCCTTCACACCTCATCTCACCCACACTGCAACTACCTTCACACCTCATCTCACCCACACTGTAACTACCTTCACACCTCATCCAACCCAGTCGCACCTTCCTTCACACCTCATCCACCATCAGCCATTTTTTACTTCCCCCTCCTTTCGTCTCTCCTTCCCATGTAGCCGTTGCTGTTTCTGAGGTTTATAGAAAATTAGTCGTGTCGGCTGGATGGAGTACGACGCTTGCATCTCCATAAAACACACTTCATGGGTCGCCGGGAGTTATACGGGAAAATAACTCCTATCGCTTGCTGATTTACGAGTTATAATAAGAGGGACGTTGTGCAAGAAGTGCCGATTTTTGCATGCAGAAAGGGGACTTGGGAGAATGAACCTTATCGGGACTTGATTTACTGCTGAAAATAAAACTTGACTATATGTGTTCTCACCTCCACACTTCTCCTGCCGCCCCCCCCTCCCCCCCCCCCTCCATCTCTCTCTCTCTCTCTCCCACTCCTTAAGACACATACACATAACACGAAGAGCTGAAAGGAGTGTAAAGAGCGAAGCGAGATGTAAGGGAGTAAGATGCGTGAGATGGAAGATTGGAGGAACGAGATGGTGAAGAGTAGAAGTGAGGGAAGAGAGGATGGGAGTCAGGGAGTGGAAGTGAGGGGGGAAGAGAGGAATGGAGTCAGGGAGTGGAAGTGAGGTGGGAAGAGAGGATGGGAGTCAGGGAGTGGAAGTGAGGGGAGAAGAGAGGATGGGAGTCGGAGTGGAAATGAGGGGGTAAAAGAGGAATGGAGTCAGGGAGTGCAAGGTGAGGGTTGTTAATGTTGGAGGGAAGTGCGTTTGAGGGAGGTAAGCGTATATTTGAAGGAGTAAGAAAGGAAGGAAGCAAGGGAATGGAATATCTGAGGAAGAAAGTGGAAGTAACTACGAGGAAAGGGGAGGGAAGAGCAGTGAGGAAGGGGAAGGATTGGCAGTGAGGAAGGGGAGGGATTGGCAGTGAGGAAGTTCGTGAATGGGAATAAAAGAGGAGAAAGAGAGGACGGAATTAAGTTAATTAGGTGATTTTCGAAATTCTGTGAGTAGTCATTTTCGAAAATCAGTGAGAAAGAAAGAAAGAGAAAAATGAGAGAAAATAGTGAAAAGAAAATGAGAAAACAAGAGAAAGGAGAAAGAAAATAGGCATCTATGGGTGAGAAGAGAGGAGAGACGTCATTTCTTTCTTTCCATCATTCCGCATTCTTCCTGTTCCTTTCTTTTACCCATCCATACAATATTGCGTCTTCGTATCAAATCCCTTCACCTCTTTTCCCCCCTTTTCATCTGTTTCCCCTCTCCCCTACATTCACTCAATAATTATTCCCAACTCCTTCGTTTCTCTCATGAACGCACAAAGAGAGAGAAAGTTGTGCAAGACTATGGTGTGTGTGTGTGTGTGTGTGTGTGTGTGTGTGTGTGTGTGTGTGTTAACCTTTCCCTGTCTTGTGTAATGGGTCGTATGCGTGGGGGTGTCAGACGTCAAGGTGGTGGTATGGTGTGAGGTGCCACTCTGACCTCCAAGGTGGTGGTGGTGGTGGTGGTGGTGGTGGTGGAATGTGGAAATAAGGTGATGGTGATGATAGTAGTGGTGTATAATGGTTATATTGGTGATGATAGTGGTGGTGAATGGTTGTATTGGTGGTGGTGAGGGTGAATACACTGTTTAGGAAAGTCTGGTGCAAGAAGATGATGGTGGTGGTGAAGGTGATGGTGAAGGTGGTGATGAGAGTTGTTATTATGGTAGTATTTTAATCTTTGGCGAGATGTGTGGAGAAAAGAAGGATCTGTTGGTTACGTTACATTTTAACGCACTGTTGAACTAACAAGCTTTCCATTACACCTAATCCTCCCTCTCCCTCCCTTTCCCAAAACTTCCTTCCCTATCTCTCTATCATTTCTTCTCTCTTTCCTTCCCTCTCTCTCTCTCCTTTCTTCTCTCTCTCTCTTCTTTCTTTATTCCCAGTGACCTACATACTCCTCCTTGCGTTTCTTTTACACATTTGGCGTTATTTCCTCACGCCAACATTACACATTATGTTTTTGCCAACAGATTAATCAATATTTTTTTCTGACCTTTTCTTCTTCAACCAATATAGCCTTTTCTCTTCTTCACACCCAAATCTATCCTTGGTACTTCTTCAATAACATAGGTCCTTTTTTTTCTCCTCATTCGACTGTTTTAATTTTCTTTTCACGTCTTTCTACCAACTCCATACTATTCTTAAATTCTTTCTGGACTTTTTACCTTCCATCTTACTTCTCCCTATGCTATACCATCGATTATTTTCCCATCGTCATCCCTCTTTATCGTAAATCATATTATAGTCTTATGTACTCCATGATGTCCTCTTATCTTTCATTCAACTCATTTATTATACTCCTTATCTCTATTCTAACTCCAAACAAACATTATCCCTCCTCATATCTTTCCTCTACAACCTCCCTTTTCCAATTTCTCTCCATGCATTACCTACTCTTTCTTCTTATCTCGAACCATGCTCACACCTCCTCTTCCCTCTCCATCCCTTAATTCCAATACGTCACCACCATGGAGCTAGAATAGGAGGAGACGACCCGCGGTCAGAAAAGTGAGGTCAGGTCAGTCATATTGGGATTGGCAAGAAGCTCGCCAGCCGCTCCTTAATTATTAATCTGGCCATGACTTATGTCACCCAAAAGGTGATTAATTCATACATTCTGCAGACAATGATATATATTGTCACTAAACAGTTTGGGTGAACACTACCACTATCTTCAGTGGTCAGGACAGAGTGAAGAAATAACATATTATACAGTAAAGCAGTTCCTTTTTATGCAGTTATCAAAGTATGTCATGTGTATGTCTATGCGTGTGTGTGTGTGTGTGCGTGTGCTTGTGTATGTGTGTGTACAATCTGGTGTGGTAAAATATGTTTACGTGTGAGGGAGGGTCACCAAACAAATTAATAAACGGCTGTGTTTGTGTGTTACTTAGGGAGGGACCCATTTATCAATTAGGAAGTTCATTAAGGGATTACGTTTGCGAGACCCATCACCAACCCATCACTAAGGTTGAAAATGTCATGGTTTTGAATATACAACAATAATTCAGTTCTTTTTCTTTTTCTGACTTCATGACATATACAGTATAAGAGTTGGCATCCTTCTCAGTGTAACTGTAATTGGCATTACATGTATCATTAAATATTGCATTATTCATTTTGCCTCCCTAGTTAGGATGATCGGTTACTTGGCCATGCCTATTATTCCAAGGAAATGCCTACCATTGGATTCTGTTCCAATTTTAAGTGTGTCAAGCAAGTGTGTTAGAAATATTAAAAATAATGACTGTTCTGAAAAGTAGGATATTATCTGATTCTGTTAATGAAGAGTCAGAGGAATACATGTATATTCCAAGTCAGTCTCATCTCTCAAAGTGTACAAATAAGATAGTTTTATATATAGCAGGATTTGATATATATAAGTTAATGAAGTCCTTGTATTGTGAACCATACATTGTTGCCCTAAACTCAGACAAGACTGATAAACATATTCTTTCCTTGGTAAAACTTAAAGACAGAGTAAACTTGGTGTATCCATCTGATGATGTAATTGATATATGTATTACATCAGAAAAACTGTTTAGGGAAAGAGGGTCCAGCACCACTTTGGAGAGGGTATATTGTAGCAAAATAATAATATCAGTGTTAATATATTATGCCCACAAATACATATTTTCTACTTTAGCTGGCCACATGTACGACTGATAATCACTTGAATTAGTTAATTAAGGCAGTTGCTGAATCATATTTGCAGGTGAAATATGTATATAAGGCCAAACAAATTACTAAGAAGTTGGCATCCAAAGTGAAAGTAAAGAGTTGACAAATATATACAAAACTTATACATTTCAGTGGCCAATTTGGTATAGAGTGATAGGTCAGTAATTTATAAATTTCTATTTATATTATTGAAAGATGTGTGAATTGTATGTTATTAATTAAAGAATACGAAATACATGTCATACCGTAATTAAAAATGAATAAACATCGTGAGGAATATGGGTAAACCGTATGGGTACTATGAGTGGTCAGCCTTTCTTGCCAATATTAGGCGTTGGCTTCTGAGGACCTGACTGGCTTCACTCCACTGAGACCCAAATGAACGCGCGGGCCGCCTCCTCCTATTCTAGCTCCATGGTCACCACCCTGCCCAATCCCTCCTTTCCTTTCCTTTTCCCTTCTCCCTTGCCTTCCAACCGTACTCACACCTCCACCTCCTCCTCCTCTGGTTCACCTTTACCTGATCCCGACCCCCAACAAGGCCAAGCTGTGACGAGATTAAGATCAGGCGGCCAGATAAGAAATTGGGTTGATGAATGGAGGGGTCAGCGTGTGGGAGGGGGGCGTGGAAAAGTTGGGAAGGAAGAAAGGAGGGGGAGAGATAGAGAAGAAAGAGAAGAGATAGAGAGAAGAAAGAGAGGAGATAGAGAGAGAAGAAAGAGAGGAAAGGTAGGGTGGGTGGGTGAAAATTTTAGGAAAGTAGGACGTACTGATTGAGATAGGAGGAATAAATGGAGAAATAAAAGGAAGGAAGCAGGGGGTGATTGAAGGAATAGAAGAAGGAGAGAAAGAGAGTGGAGGAAGTGAAGGACATGCACAAGGAAGGCGACGAAGGATGGATAAAAATGGGCACTCATTGAAAGTTTAGAGAGAAAGTGGGAAAGAAGGAATAAGAGACGAAAGAAAAGTTTAATAAAAGGGAATGAAAGGAAAAGGTGGGACGGAGAAGGGACTATAAAGAAATGTCATGCTAAAGAAGGAAAACAGAGAGGCTTTGTTGTTCTTATTATCCGGCTGAGTAAGAGCTGGGAACAGTATTGGGGAAAGTAGTTGACAGACACGACAAAAAGATGGTTTCTCAATGACTACATGAAGGTGAGGGGGAAGGGGGAGGTGGAGGGGATAGGGGAAGGAAGCGTGGAAGTGGGTGCGATAGATGTATGTATAGATGGGGAAGAGAGGAGGGGGATGAGATAGATGTATGAAGATGGGGAAGAAAGGAAGGGGTTTGGGGAGGCAGAAAGGAACTGAGGGAGAGGGGAGAGGGACTAGGAAAGGGAGGGAGGCACAGGAGCAATCGAGGAGAAAGGTATAGGAAGAGAGAGACGGGAAGGAGGGAACTGTCTGGGAAGTAGAGACTGGTGAACTGTGCGGTCTGGTGTCTATATCGTTGGGGTGACAGGTTGATTGCATGGCTAAGCACTCAAATGACTGTAATGGCGAATCAATGGAAAGACCTCGTGGAAAGCTGAACGTTACCTTTCATTATTTCCTTCCTTCCTATTATTCTTGCTCTTTCTTTCTGCCTTCCTTCCTCCGATTCTTTCCTCCCCTTCTAAATGTTTCAGCTGGGAGGTCGGATTTTCCAACAAACTCTCCTTTTTTCCATTTTCCAAAGCATTAATTTTCTCCTTATCTTTCCTCAAATTCTGTCGTGCTTATTCCACATTTAGGACACGTAGGGTAAAGTATGACATATATAGGCTATAATTATACACACGAGTATTTTGTGCTAACGTTATCAGCTATACGTACAGTAAGTAATAAGGAAGACGACGACGACAACAACAACAACAACAACAACAACAACAACAACAACACCATGTATGTATGTATGTAGCACAGTTGTGGTGGCACTATACACTACAGAGGCGGATGAGAGCAATGAAGACCTGATCATTAAGTTCACAAACAATGAGAGAATCGAAGGCCGAGCTGCGTGCCACATCCCTCACCTCACCTCACCTCACCTCACCTGGCTTTCTCCTGCTCATGCCTCACATTCTTCCCTCCTCACCGTTCATTTGTGGGATTAATGATTGGAGGGTACGGATATCATCAAACTATATACTACGAACTATACGGTACTCTGTCTGTCTCTGTCTCAAACTCTCTCTCTTACACACACACTCACACTCACACTTTCACACACTCATTTACACACACCACACACACACTCACTCACACTCACACTTTCACACACTCATTTACACACACTCACACTTTCACACACTCATTTACACACACACACTCACACTTTCACACACTCATTTACACACACACACACACACACTATAAACTCACTCACTCTGCACAATGTATCGCCGCCTGGTTCCCACAATTAACCAGCTATTCACCCTCACAATTTCACCATAATGATCGCGAATGATTTCATTTGTATTTACGTCATTCAAAAAGGCAGCTCTCTTAATATTGTTAACCTCTATGAAACTGAAATTATATAAATATGTATTAAATAAAAAACAAGCGAAAAGAAAGCTCTCTTAATGTTAACCTCTATGAAACTGAAATTATATATAGGCCTATATGTATTAAAAAAAAAAAACAAGCGAAAGGAAAGGGAAGGTAAAAATACGCAACATATATTGATTTATAATCTTTGGAAAATCAGGAAAGTGTCGTGACCAAAAACCAATATATTTCTATCAAGTATTTAACAAGTATAGTAAGTAGTGTTTCTTTTTTAATTACATCACTTCTCATATTATTTATCTCTGGTTTCATCTGCTTGTTGTTGTTGGTGTGTGTCTTTATGTGGTTCAGTCTGTCTGTCCACCTGTCAAATAATCTGTCTCTTGTTCTGTGTGTGTGTGTGTGTGTGTGTGTGTGTGTGTGTGTGTGTGTCCTACATAAATTAATACAGGTCCACGCCCACTCTGACCTCCTTCATCACCTGTCTATACACACACACACACACACACACACACACACACACACTAATTACAACGGACCGGGCGACCCACAAACTTTCACAACAACGACTGGACACAAAAGCTCATTAACACCCTTCCACCCACACTAATAATTACTCGCAGCGACTTTCCCCACAATCATCCACGGGGTAATTAGCTGTCATTATCCCCTCACAAAAAAAAAAAAAAAAGTTAAGTAAAAAAAAAAATAAAAAAAAAAAAAAATGGAAACAATAAATAATTATCTCCCCTTCAAAAGCCGGTTATGATACATGCAACGTTCAACAACAATTCACCGGCCTCAAATGGAAAGGGGATTGTATATAAATACTATCTTAATTGCACTTCCGCCGTTACAATGTGCATATAAGCGCTAATCTGGCCTACTTGTGTCAGACTGTGTTTAGGGAAGGGAAATGGGCAGAGAGGGAGAGGGGGAAGGAAAGTGGGGAGAGAGGGAGAGGGGGAAGAGAGGGAGAGGGGGAAGAGAGGGAGAGGGGGAAGAGAGGGAGAGGGGGAAGAGAGGGAGAGGGGGAAGAGAGGGAGAGGGGGAAGAGAGGGAAAGGGGGAAGAGAGGGAGATGGGGAAGAGAGGGAAGGGAAGGAGAGTTGGGAGACGAGGGAGAGGGAGAAAGGCTATACGAGGGGAAAGGAGAAAGTAAACGGAGAGGGGGAAAGGGTGTACGACAAGGAGGAAGGAGAAAGCATGCAGGGAGGAAGGGGGAATAATGAGTTGAAGAAAAGGGGAAGAGGGAGGGAAGGATAAATGTGAGGAAAAAAACAAACAGGTGAGGGAGAGGAGTAAAGATGAGGTGAGGAGGGTGGAGAGGGGAATGGGGTGAGGAGGGGAGAAGAAAAAGGGAAAGGGGTGAGGAGGGGAGATGGGTGAAGGGTGCAGGGTGAGGAGGGGAAAGGGGTGCAGGGTGAGGGGAGTATGGGTTAAGAGTAAAGGGTGAAGAGGGAAGGGGTTAGGTTAGGGGATGTGTGCGAGGGGGAAGTATGCGTTTAAATGCACAATTAGATAATTACACCGACTCTCTCACAATGTACGACCTCGGCTGTGTGTGTGTGTGTGTGAGAGAGAGAGAGAGAGAGAGAGAGAGAGAGAGAGAGAGAGAGAGAGAGAGAGAGAGAGAGAGAGAGAGAGAGAGAGAGAGAGAGAGAGAGAGAGAGAGAGAGAGAGAGAGAGAGATGAGAGAGTTGCTCCTCACCACTATAATATTCTTCTCTCAATCCTTCACCGTACCTTGTTTGAAAAAATAAACTGCAACCTATGATTTTTCCAACAAAATTGCTATATAAAAAATTTATATATAATATTTTATATAAAATGTTTACAAAAATATATATATAAATCGTATATATATATAAAACATTTAATATAAAACACATTTTTGTTACCAAAAAAATTATATAAAGAATTTATATATAAAATTTTTATACACATAAAAAATTTACATATGTTTTTAAATTTTTATAAGGCATATAAAAACAGACACAAGATAAAACTCAACATTCGAGTCTAAGAGAAAAAGGAAATGATCGAGTATACATTAGTTATCAGAATACATCCCTAGAGTAGTAGAAGGACCTGAGGCGGCCAGACACGTGTTGTAATGGACTGGTTGTAAGCAGTGTGTTGATCCTGGTTGTGAGTAGAGTGTCATAGTGCCGAGCCAATATCCAGTTGGTAATAATTTTCTATTCTCATAACATTTTCTATTCATTCTTTACTACTTCCAACTTTTATATCTATCTATTAATTAATTATACTTTTCCACATTTATTTCATTTCTCTTCCTCTTCATTCCTTGTGTATGTATTTCCTCTCATTTTGTCATTCTTCCTATAAATACGTGTTTCAAAAGACCACTACGGTACACCTTTTCTTGCATTGGTCATTGTGTGAGTGTGGTTTTTTTCTCTGTTTCAAGATGCCTCAATACTTTATGGGAGGGACTGTTTATGCTCTTCACTCCCCACTGTGTCATTGCCTCTCCACCCACTATTACCAGTCGTAATTTTTTTTTTTCTGTTTAACCCTCAGCTTTAATCACCACCTTCCTCCTCCTCCTCCTCCTCTTATTCAACCCTCCTCCTCCTCCTCCTCCTCCTCTTATTCAACCCTCCTCCTCCTCCTCCTCCTCTCCCTCCTCCTCTCCCTCCTTCTCTTTCTTCTTCTTCTCCTCCTCCTCCTCCTCCTCTTCATCCTTCTATAATTCCATCCTCCTTCTCTTCCTCTTCCTTACACTGACAACTTCCATTCTTCCCCCTTCTCTTCATTCTCTTTTGCTACGTCTTCCGTCTATTTCCTCACTCTAATTCCAGTTATTTTTTCATTCCCTCCTAATCATCATCATCCTTACGTATTCCTCCTTTATCATTATCGTTCTCTTCTCTTCATTATATATTCTTTCCTCGTACGGTTGTTTCATTATCACCGTCATTATCTCTCATTTTCTTATCTACCATTAATTCCCATTGTCCTTTTTAGTTTGAGCTGTCCCATTATCCTTTCAATTTTCTCTCTCGTAGATATTTGCCTATCTTTCTCAATGATACTTATCTCTTCAACCCCCTCTACACACACACACACAAACAGAGAGAGAGAGAGAGAGAGAGAGAGAGAGAGAGAGAGAGAGAGAGAGAGAGAGAGAGAGAGAGAGACTAAAGGTGTTGGTGGTGTTGTAGCATTTTATCAGAGCGGCGCCGTCCGTGCTGCTCCACCTTTGTTATGGTAATGTCCACCACCACCACCACCACTTGGTAATAAACACACGCCTCACCATCACACTCCTCCCCTCACAAACCTCGCTAACCTCCTCACCCTCTTACACCTATACTCCCTCCCGCATCTTTTAAGCATCCTCACGCCTCACCATTTCACTCCTCCCCTCACAAACCTCGCTAATATCGCTAACCTCCTCACCTCCGTATGCTTACTCCCTCCAGCATCTTTTAACTTCCTCCCGCCATCCCGTATCGCTAACTTCCTCACGCCTTCACTATACTCCTGCCCTCACAAACCTCTCTAACCTCATCATTCCCTCCCGCATCGTTAACTTCCTCACGCCCTCCCTCCATCCCTCCCTCCCACACCTTTTAACCTCCTCACGCCCTTCCTTCCTCCCTCCCATTCTACCTCGTCGTATGCATACCATTCCTCGCACCTTAGTTCCCACATCCCTTACCTCTTTTTACTCCTACACCCTCTGCCTAACTCCTCTTACCTCTTTACTCATTCACCCTTTCTTACTTCTCTCACACTGCCATCTTCCCTCATCGCTAACCATCTCTATCATCACACTATTACTTCCGGGAGGGGAGGGGGGGGGAGGGGAGGGTATGAAGGAAAGGGAAAGGAATGGAAAGAAGACCAGACTATACGAAAGGAGAATAGAGAAGAGGAAAGGAATAGAACAATAACGAGGAGAGGAATTGAGAGAAGAAACGACGAGATTAATGAAGAAATAAGGAGATGAATGTAGACGAAAGGAGAACAGAGGAAAGGAAAGGAAAAATGGGGGATATGGAGTGAGGAGGTAGGGTATAGAGAGTGGAGATGGAGGAGTTCTGGACAGGTATAACTCCACAGTCCGGCTATGTAAGGGTCCAATTCCACACCAAGTTGCCAGGATGTTTTGCTTCATTTGCATTAACCCTTTTGGGAAGCTTAAGTACCCGTGCTTCAAATACCTCAGCTTCTAACAGAATGACTCGATTCATAAAACTGCTCGGCTCACTGCACAGGACTGCGGCACTTCTGGTCGAGATTCACACAGATATAAACGACATACTTATACTGTTTGTTGCAAATCGAAAGACACAATTGTAGTGCATTTTTTTAATCTCTGCGGAAATTAATCCCGGCGGAATTATTAGATACACGTTTTGCTGACATTCCAGTGTGTTTCAGTACCAAGTTGTGTAAATGTTTGGTATAATGTGTCATGGATTGCACAATATTTACTGATAAAGCTAAGAAAGTTAAACAATAAGTCGGTGCATTCTAGCCAGTCTAAAAACGTGTAATATTAACTGATTGTGGTAAATATACAGACAACTTTACTTTCTTCTCCAAGTATAGATACATTATACGGTTTGATACAAATACAAAAACAATTCAGATTGTTGCAAATATAAAGTTGTATATATTGTCTGTTGCAACTCCGGATGATTTTATAACCCCTTCGTCAACGATTGTGTTTGTTATGCTCTGACCTTCACCGATACTAACACCAATGAATTCAACATGGTGAAAGTATACCCAGATCGTCCTATAGGGGTTGTGTGTGAGAGGGGAGAGGGGTATTTCTGCGATCTCTTCCTCTTCCTTGGAGGGCTGGAATCCCGCTATCTCAAATGTGGAATCTTGTCGTCTGGCCGGAACGCTATTCGGAACACCAGCATACCTCGCTCACCCCTCCTTCCCTCCATCCCTCCCCCTCAGACCTATATCCTAACAAACTCCCCCTCTCTCTCCTATAAGTACAGTCAAGAGCACCACTAATAAGTCATCAACTTTGGTTGAAGCTTTAAACAGTCCAATTCACCAACAAAGTTATTCTAATGGCGATCTTAGTGTGCTTTTATTTACTGTCACTATAGGTATTAAAGGCACACCTGAATACTTGTTAGTGCTCGTGACTGTGCCCCTATTTCTACATATTATATAATCCTCCTTTTCTTCACTCTAATACTCCTAATTTTACATATATATTTCCTATCTCCCTCTAGTATCCCTAATTTCACATACTCCCTCCCTACCTCCCTCGGTCTTTCATTCCCTCCTGTAACCTCTAACCTCATTATGTAGTCCCTCCTGCACTTCTACTGCAGCCTCAGACATTTCCTCCTTGATTCCTCCTAGCACCTCTAACCTCCACACACATTCCCTCCTTCCAACCATTATAGATAATCAAGTATATAAACTTTTAACTGGCAAGACACACTACCCCAGAAAAATATCGAGCAGAAAAAGATACACGAAAAATAAAAATAAAATATATGTTAGTTCTTTCTCTGTAAAATAAATGACTAGGCTACATGGGACAAAATAATAATGTGATATTGAAGAAATTAAGAACCCAGAGAAAAGTGTACATTGATAACTAGGAAGACGAATGAAGAGACGAGTAAATTAAAGTAAACAAAATAAAGGAGTAAAGGAACACCAGATAAAATTCGACAAGACTTCAATACTTCAGTAAGGACCAATCTCTTACTGGCATGTTTAGCTTCTTAGGTCTCTTTCTCTCTCTCTCTCTCTCTCTCTCTCTTTCTCTTTCTCTCTCTCTCTCTCACACACACACAAACATTCTCTAAGAGTCTGATACCCACACCTCCGTCTTCTTAATCCCTCCTTGATAATGCCAGACCACCCACTGTTACCTCCCTCCCCCTCCCCCTCTCTCTCTCCCTCCCTACCTACCTACCTGCTTCTCCATCCCTCCCTCCCTCTCTCTCTCTCTCTCTCTCTCTCTCTCTCTCTCTCTCTCTCTCTCTCTCTCCATCCCACCCTGCTTCTTTTCTCTTTCTCTCTTCCTCCCTCCATCTCTCTCTTCCTTACGAATTCTCTCCTTTACTGGCCTTTTCTCTCGTTTCCTCATTTCCTTCTCCATCCTTCTCTCCCTCCCTTTCTCTACCTCGTATTATCCTTCTTACTCATATCATTTTAATATCTTAATTCTTGCCATCTTTCCCCTCTTGTCACTCGCCTTCTCAAATCCTCTCTCACGCTGCCTAATATTTCATCACAGTAATCATTAATTTCCATCCCATTCCTCTTCTCCTTCCTACTCCTACTTATTATTTGCCCATCTCCTCATTTCTATTTTCTTCCTCTGTTCCCTTCTCCTCCTCCTCCATTTTTTCTAATTTTCTCCAATCTCCTAATTTCTGTTTTCTTCCTTAGTTCATTTTTCGTCCTCCTCCTCCTCCTCCTCCTCCTCTCCTTCCTCCCTTCCTTCCAATTCTCTCCAATCTCCCTATTTCTCTTTTCTTCTCCAATTTCATTTTCCTTCTCTTCCTCTCCTTCCTCCCTTCCTTCCAATTCTTTCCAATCTCCCTATTTCTTTTTTCTTTCCTAATTCCTTTTTCCTCCTCCTCTTCCACCTTTCCACTCTTCTTCCATCCTTTGTATCTCCACCTCCATCCCTTTGTTCGCTTCACCTCACACTCTCTGTATTTCACCACTCCTTACATCACCTATTGTTTTAATGTTAACTTTTCTTTTATGCAGACACGGATGTTATAAAATACAGAGAGCATTTAAGTAAAATACACTAAGCATGGAAGGAAAAAACGTTATCGTCTGGGTATAAATATTTTTTCCATTAAATTACCACAAACCTTCCTTCTTTAACCACCGTCGTATCACCAGGCATTATTTGTATCTTCTTTGGTCACACTCCTTATCTCTGTATTTTCTGTTTGCCACAATCCTTATCATAATCATTATCATCTGGTATTTATCATATTCTCTTTTAATCACTATCTATTATATCACCTGCTGTTGATTTTTGTTTATCATATTCTCTTTTATCACTATTTTTAATATCACCTGGTATTATTTTTTTTATCATATTCTCTTTTATCACTATTTTTAATATCACCTGGTATTATTTTTCTTTATCATATTCTCTTTTATCACTATCTATTATATCACTTGGTATTAATTATTTTATCATATTCTCTTATCACTATCTATTATATAACTTGAAATTATTTGTGTCCTTCTCCCAGCTACCATATAATAGTTTGTTTTTCTTTACCCTCTTCGCTTCCATGGCTGACTGATTAACTTCCATGTACTGTGAAGGGTCACGTTTCCACCTCCATATCCTCTGTAACACTTGTCCTCTCACCACTTCCCTTATCTACACGAGTTCACGAGCTGCGATAAGGGCGAGCCATCACACTTATATTATCTGTAGCTTTGATGGTGCATTTCCTGGGACTGTGAGGGTTACACATTTTGTTCCCCCAGACGAGTACAAATATCGAGAAAATTAGGTGAGAAACTACAGTCATGGTTCTACTCTTCTCGTTCCTTTCTGACCATTTTTCTCTTTTTTTTTAAACCATCATCAATTCTTTTCATTTTATTTTTCACCCTATATCTTCATTTCTTTTTCCCCATCCCTATTTTTGTTAACATAATCCATGTTCCAGTTTCTCCTCTCTTTTTGCACCATCATCATTTATTTCTTCTATCTATACTCTCCTCGACTACACACACCATATATTTATTTTATCTTTCCACACACCACTAACACTTAACACCCAACATCCATTCCGTTCCTGAGTCGTGGTTCAGAAGGCATCCCAAGACTCATGTGCCTCCCATTCCAACTATAATTCCTTTCATTCTCTCTCCTCACTTCTCTTTGTTTTGGTTAGCGGGTGATTTCATTCATACTTTGCCTATCATCTCAGTTATTTTCCCCATTTTTTTTTCTCTTTCTTTTTAGGTTCTTTTATCAGTCTTCCTTAATTATTCTTTTTTTTATTTTATCATCAACGTTACCTTTATCTTGCTTTATTCTGTACATGTTTCTCCTCTCTATTATCTACAGTACTGTATATTTATTCCATTTATTTATTTTCTATTATCTAAGGACCAATAGTTCTCCCGCTGTTTGATTTTCTTTGCATTACTTTGAATTTCTTTTCCACTTCCATCCCTCCACTCGCCTTCTCCTCCTTCCCTTCCCCTCCCCACATCTAACCCTCCACTCCTCCACTTCCCTCCTCCTACACCTCCCCACATCCACCCCTCCTCCCTCAAAGTGTGGCCAGAAAGTGGAAATCGCGTCAGAGTAGTGGTGGAGGTGGTAGTGGTGGAGGTGGAGGTGGTGGTGGTGGAGGTGGTGGTGGAGGAGGTGGTGGTGGTGGTGGTGGTGGTGGCGCTCCTCCCCTCATTTGCATACAGAATGTGCAACACAAATACAGAGGACACGCGCATTTACCGCCCGCCCGCCCTAACGAGTCCCTGGCCAACCCTATTCATCCACTCACATACTCACCCACTCATCCATACTCGCTCATTTTTACCACTCACATAGGCTATATACTCCTTCAGCCTCACGCTATCTTATACACGCACACTCAGTCAGTCAGCCACTCGCACACTCTATTTACTCCGTACACTTATTCATCCACTCATACACTCACTCATTCACTCGCGCACTCATTCATCCACTTGCATCCGCTCATTCCCTCGCACACTCAAGTCATACCTTTCTCAAATTCACCATTCCATATGTTAATTCGCCTAGACACACACACACACACACACACCACACACACACACACACACACACACACACACACACACACACACACACACACACACACACACACACACACACACATTAGGATTAATTCTTATTCACTCTCATTCACTCCAAGATTTTCAGTCCTAAGTTTTCGATTCCTCAAGTCTCTTTCTTAAACTTTCCATTCCTCAGACCTCTTATTATTGAGCTTTCCAGTCCTCACCTATCCATTCTTCTGGGTTTTTTTCTTAAGCTTTCCAATCCTCAGCTGTCAATTATCTTGTCCTATTAAGCTTTCCAGTCCTCAGCTATCCATTTTTCTGGTCTCTTTCGTAAGCTTTCCAGTCCTCAGCAATCTAAAGTCCTATTAAAGCTTTCCAGTCCTCAGCTATCTAATATCTAAAGTCCTATTAAAGCTTTCCAGTCCTCAGCTGTCCATACCCCAAGGTCGATTTTCCACTCCCACCCACTCGCCCCAACCTGTGCTGATCATTAATATTAACACTCACCCACCTGTCCAGTTCACCTGTTACTCTTCACACCCACGTATTAGGGAGGTCAGTGGTACCCCCGCCCACACACCCATACACTGTCATTCCACCCACCTACCCACCACCCTAATTTCTCGTCTTCGTTTAAATTTATTTATTTATTTTTATTACAGTTTTTTTTTTTTTTTTTCTGATCCAACACCCATTTACTCTACCTCAATATTTAATAAAGTGAGAGAAATGGTGGCCAAGCAGATGGATGTTCCTATTTACGAGTATATTATATGCTATCGTATCCATTATTCAGTGTACCTGCCCTAGTGTTTACATTCTACAAGGAGTACTTACAACTTACCCGATTATTACCGACATATTATTCCCCCTCAAATGTCAACCTGTTCCCTCCCACCTGACAACAGCACTCCCCTTCCTACATGCCTATCTACCTCTACCACATGCTAATCTCTCCTACTTACAAACCTCTCCCACTTGCAAACCTCTCATACATGGAAATTCTCCCACATACTAATCTCTCCAGCATGTAAATCTCTCTCACATGGAAATTCTCCCATATGCTAATCTCTCCCACTTGCAAACCTCTCATACATGGAAATTCTCCCACAAACTAATCTCTCCAGCATGTAAATCTCTCTCACATGCTAATCTATCCAACTAGTAAATTTCTCCCACATGTAAATCTCTCCCACGTGAAAATTTCTCCCACATATTAATCCCTTCCCTTCCTCGTGTCAACCTATTCTCTACCCAACTATTCCTTCCTCACTGTGAGGCCCACCAGGGCTGTTGTTGCCTGTTCTTCACCTGTGCCCTCCTCCTATGCACACCTGTTCATTCCACTACCCACCTGACGCCAACCTGTCCACTTCCATCACTCATCCACCTACCACTCCACATGTATACTTATATACTTCCTGCTTACATCCACTAACAAGTCTACTCCCTCATTCACAACATGTTATAAGTATAGTATTAACGGTACACATGTTGAGAGGCAGTGTAAGGAGTAGCAGGGCTGGCCTAATTTTGCATTTTTTTATCTTCTAAATTGTCTCACAATTTATATTAATCCTGAGGAAAACACTTCTGATAATAACATATTAAAATGATAACATATTCCTAATAAATCAGAAACATCGACTCACGGTGTACTTACTAATAGCGGAACTAACGCTGGGCAATTTTAACTGTTCCAGGAAAACCCCTATCGTTAAGGGGTTAATGGACCATCAAACTCCCCAGCGCGCCCGCACCCCCGCACTACCGGTTCCACCTGACTTTACGAGCGGGGTCAGTCAGCTCAGGTCAGCCCGGGTCACACTCACCTGTGGAATGGAAAGGGTCATGTCAGCGTGGATATACAAGGTCATTACTGTCACCCGAGTTCATATGGGGGGCAAAGGGTGGGGTCAGGGGGTGGGGTCAGGGGGTGGGGTCAGGGGGTGGGGTCAGGGGATGGGGTGGGGAAGAGTGGGGGGAGTCAATTTGGGGTGGGGTAATCAGTGAATGGGATAGGCAGAAGTTGGGTTGAGTTGGGGTATGTAAGCAGTGAGCTGGGTGGGGTGTATAAGCAGGGGTTTGGGTGGGGTGTGTAAGCAGGGGTTTGGGTGGGGTGTGTAAGCAGGGGGTCGGGGTGGGGTGTATAAACAGGGGGTTGGATGGGGTATTTCAGTAAGGGGCTGGATGGGGTAGATTGGATAAATGGAAATAATAATGGGAGGGATAGAAAAACAGGAAGAGGGAGAACGGTGATGGAGTGAAGTTACAAGAAATTAGCTGAGGGGTTAAGAAGGAGGAGGAAAGGGATGACGAAAATTGAGGTTAAGAATGAAGACGCGAGATAAGATGGAAGACGGGGTTTGGAAATGGGCGAGGAAGAGATTTGGGGAGGAAGACCGAGTTTTAAAAAAAAATAAAAAGGTGCAGGCTGGTGTGAAGAGATTTTGGGAAGAGAGTGTTTGAGAGGGAAGAAGGAATACGAAAAAAAAAATAGTAAGGGGATAAAAATAACAGGGATTAGGAAAAGAATAAACTTACGGAAGGGATTAGGAGGAAAGGTGATGGGAAAGTGCAAGAGGTTAATAAGAAAGGACGAGGTGAGGTGGATCGACATCAGGGAGGGATTAGAAAGATGGAGGGAGGTAGAACAGAGACAGAGAGAGAGAGAGAGAGAGAGACAGAGAGAGAGAGAGAGACAGAGAGAGAGAGAGAGACAGAGAGAGAGAGACAGACAGAGAGAGAGAGAGAGACAGACAGAGAGAGACAGAGACACAGTGACATAGAGAGACAGAGACAGAGACAGAGAGAGACAGAGACAGAGATACACAGAGACATAGATACAGAGACATGGACATAGAGATAGAGACAGAGACATAGAGACAGAGACATAGAGACAGAGACATAGAGACAGAGACATAGAGACAGAGACATAGAGACAGTGACAAAGAGACAGACAAAGAGACAGACAAAGAGACAGAGAGAAAGGGGGGGGGGGTGAGGAATGGGTCACTTTCCAGGAAACAATACCGTACTGTAGGTCAAAGGAAACGTAAGTGGATCTCCCCAGACGAAATGACGGAATAATTCTTTTACCCCCAATTCTTACCCTCTTCCTTCTCACTCACATCAACTTTCCTCCTTTACTTCGTGTGTGTGTGTTTTTTTTCCTTTACGTACCCACCACCACCTCCTTACAATTTTTTTTCTTCACCATTGTTAATTATTATGAATTATCCCAAACACGGGTCACACCAACTGCTCCAAGGACTTGCATAATTCATGAGACTAAGCATTCCTCATCCCGTGTCTATAGTTTATACGATTATGTCTTCCACTCCCCTTATGCATGTCGTATTTTCTCCTTCTCTCCCGCTAATTACCATGAATTATTCCAAATGCGTGTCAACCTTGAAATTCACAAATCTTCAATATAATAATAATTCAACTGTCGAGTATTCCTTTTCTCTCTCCCATATAATATTATATTTTACAACTTCTTAGTCTACTACGTTATGTCATTTTGTGAGAAATTCAGTTCCCTATACTCAGCAATTTTCCCCTACGTTATGCCCTGCACATTTATTTCTTGAGTAATTTTTTGTTTTAGTGAATTGGAGGGCTACAGATTCCTCCACATTATAACAGGAAATTGAATACTTCGATATCCTTGTAACGTATTATCTTGTTTTGTAGCATTGTTTGTAGGGCTACGTAGACGTGTATCTATGGTCCAAATTACGTAGAAGGGAATCAGGGCATTTTCACCACGATAAAAAAGTAAAAAAAAATACAAATAAAACACTATGGGAATGATCCGACTCCAACCCCAGTCTGAGCCCCAACCAGCCGTCACCAACCCACCCACAACCACTTCAACCCACCCACAACCACTTCAACGAGGCACAAAAACACAAGAGTACCCGATATTTTCCCTCCCTTCAATTCGCCCTGATCGGGTAAAAATCAAATTACATACAGAAGAGATTCGACTCAGGGTCTGACCGAACCGGCTTCACCAAGGCGTGCAAAACTCACCGACACGAATCCTTCTCGACCCCCACCCTGCCACGGTCACACCCACGACACGCACCACTCCCAAGTCTACCAGGGCACAGGGTATTATTCTCGTCATACTTCTAGGGAACAGGCTACGACAATTTAGTTTCGGTTAGCCTAGAGTGGGTTTGGGTTGGCCGAGCTATATATATATATAAGTAAGGTAAAGTGAGGGTGTTTAAGGCTTTGGTGGGAGATAAAGTAAGGTAAAGTAAGGGTGTTTAAGGCCATGGTGGGAGAGATTAGGTCAGACTTGATTATGTTGGGATAGATTAGGTCAAGACTTGATTATGTTGAGGGGGGGGGAGGAGATTAGGTCAGATATAATTAGGCTAAACCAGAATAGATTTGATGAGACTGAGTGAGTTTGGAAGGATTACAATATAATTATTGCCTTAGGTTTAATCACATCATCACACGAGTAAAAATGAGACTAACGTTAGATACCAGTGAGACTCAACTCTCATTAGGGCATGTCAGATAAACGATAAGAGAAAATATTAAGGAAGAAGAGAAAACCCCAAACAACATCTCCGTGTGTATTTGTTCCCTGGATCATGGGGGACTTTGGTAGTGAGGCGTCCCGTGGCCAGACAGAACTAACTAGGTGACATTTCGCCCTTGCTGCTAATTCGTCACCATTAAGGCACCATTGGCTTGGCACCGGTTGAGGAGGAGGAGGAGGAGGAGGGGTCAAGAGGGGTCGGGTGTGTGTGTTGGAACGGGGGACTAAGGTTGAGGGGGCGGGTGTGTGTTGGTAAGGTGGGGGGGCTAAGGTTGAGGGGGGGAGGGGAGGTATGGTTGAGAGGGATAGGGGAGGTAAGGTTGAGGGGGGAGGGGGTGTAAGGTTGAGAGGTGGAAGGGGAGGTAAGGTTGAGAGGTGGAAGGGGAGGTAAGGTTGAGTGAGGGGGGAAGGGACGTTTTTCTGGTTGTGGAGAAGAGGGGTGCTATACTGTTGCCAATTTTTACGTGTTTTTTCTTCCATGACTGATTGTGTGTGTTGAGGAAGATTTTGTTTAACTTGAAGATATTTTTGTTTTGTGTGGATATGAGTCGTTACTACCGAGATAAACATTTCAGAAGGAACCCCCTTAAAAAAAAAAAAAAAAAAAAAAAAAAAATATATATATATATATATATATATATATATATATATATATATATATATATATATATATGAAAATTTAAGCTATCGAACGTGAAAATCAAAAGAATCAAATTGGTATCCATTGTGTCGGTAGAGGGGATGTGTGGGAGTGGGAGGTGAGGCTATAGGGGGTGGAGGGAGTGGACTGGGGTGAGGAATAGGGGGGAGGGGGAGGAGAAGTAGGGGTGGAGGAGGCACTGATGAGTCGTTGGCTGGTTCATTTCTCAGGAGGGTCGTGGCAGGTCCAGCTTTTAAAGTGTCAAGGTGCGAGGAGATGGATGACTGGATGAGAGGTGCAAAACTTTGTCCTTCCTTCCTCTCTCTCTCTCTCTCTCTCTCTCTCTCTCTCTCTCTCTCTCTCTCTCTCTCTCTCTCTCTCTCTCTCTCTCTCATTCTTGTTTTTTCCTCTCTTTCTCATTCTTGTTTTTTCCTCTCTTTTTCATTCTTGTTTTTTCCTCTCTTTCTCATTCTTGTTTTTTCCTCTCTCTCTTATTCTTGTTTTTTCCTCTCTCTCTCTCTTTCACACACACATACATACACTCACACATGCACGCACTCAAACGCAGATATTTTCCCCTTTTTAATATGTATCCTCTCTCTCTCTCTCTCTCTCTCTCTCTCTCTCTCTCTCTCTCTCTCTCTCTCTCTCTCTCTCTCTCTCTCTCTCTCTCTCTCTCTCAAACCACCCGTGCCAAACACTCCCCTTTCGCCGCTCGCTAAAATCTGACCGGCCCCGACACCCAACTCGCCATACCCTCCCTCCACGAAAATACACAAATGCATAAGAAGGTGCCGACATGAGATACGCCGTGGGAAGGGTTCTGTTCGCCCCAGTGAAATTATCTCGCACGAAAATTGCCCCGAGGAATGACGACTGGGAGAGGAGAGGAGAGGAGAGGAGAGGAGTGGAGTGGAGTGGAGTGGAGAGGAGTGGAGTGGAGTGGAGAGGAGAGAAGTCGATGAGATTGAGATAATTTTTGGAATGGGGAAAGATACAGAGATGAAATAAGATAAACAGAGCAAGAAGGTGGGCTAAGAATAGGGGAGACAAGAAGGAGAAATAATTAGATGGGAAAGGAAGTGGAAGGATAGGAGAGAAATACGAAGGTTGGGAAGAGAAATTTGAAGCCGAAGAGAAATTGGAAGAGGGAGAAGAATAATGATGAGGGGAGAGAAAGAACAAGATGGGGAGGGACAATGGAGGGGGGGAATTGAAAGAAGGGAAGAAAAATGGGACAAAGGGGAGAGAAGTGGAAGTAAATGGCATATAAAAAGAATGTGGTGTCACCTCATATGGGGGTAGGTGAAGGGAGGAGTCAGGGGTCAGCTGGTGGAAGAGAGAGAGAGAGAGAGAGAGAGAGAGAGAGAGAGAGAGAGAGAGATGCGGTGGGTAGAGAGAAGGGGAGAAGGTGGGGAGAGAGGGAGGGAAATGTAGAGAGGGAGGGAGATGTACAGAGAGGGAGGGAGGTGGAGAGAGAGTGAATGAGGAGTTGGAGAGAGAGGGAGAAGGTGGAAAATGAGGAAGGATAGAAGACCAAAATCAAGAAATATTACTAATTAACAAGGGTGGAAAGTTAAACAGAATTAATGAGAATATAAAAGGGTCCGAGGCAGGACCACAAAATAATAATGAAAACGTCGAATGAAATCAAACCAAGAAACAGAAAAAAAAATAAAGAGAAAGAGGTGCGAGTCAAAAAGGAAAACAGTACCAGGAAAACTGAAAAAAATAAATATCTAAATCTGAGACTATCTAAAAAGGAAATAATAATAAAATAAAAATGAAAAAAATAAAAACCCAAACAACATGCAAAAGAAAAGAATAATATATGACGACCATAGCAAAGAGGGAAAAACTAAAATAAATGACGACAGCAGCAAAAGAGGAAGAGAAAAGAAACATACAAGACATCAAATGAGAATAACGTAAAGGGGTGCGGGAATAGGGGACAGGCTTGGAGGTGTGCGGGAAAAGGGGACTGGCTTGGGGGGCAGTGGGGGGGTTAGGGGGTACGGGAATGGGGGACAGGCTTTCTACCCACCCTAAACCTGTCCCCCTATTCCCGCATCCCCCACCCTCCAAGCCTGTCCTCCCCTACTCCAGCACCCCCTTATTTAGAAGAGAGAATCGACCCCAAGAGAATATGAAGAACCTATATAAGTGACCAGAGACGACATGAGGTAATAAGAGACAATAATAAAGCTGCAGAGAGAGGCATAAACGAGACTAATATACGATACCATAAAGACACTTGACTGGACTGGCGACAAGAGGTTAAGGGACGCACCATGGTCAAGCTGGAAATGGAGCCGACACGAGGAAGGTAATGTACGATGAAGTGGACGATGTAATGGAACGAGAAAGAGAAGACTGGAATGACTGCATGGATGAAATGAAAAAGAGCTGCACAATATACCCAAAGAAAACATATGGAAAGGGACACACTTGTTGTTGAAATGAATTACGAAAGATATGCTTATATATTTCAACAAAAGATAAATGAAGGAGAATTTTTGAAGAAGAATAAAAATGCAATTACGTGGAGTGGTAAGTTAAGGACCTATATTGTCACGACTATTATCTAAGGACCTTAAAATTACTTTGCAGTTTATACAATAAAATATTAATAAGAACAAAAATCTAAGCACCTCAACAATGAACCATGAAATACAACTTTATGTCAGAGAACAATAGTTAAGGAAACAAAATGGTGTAATTTAAATGATTCAACTCTTCTATACTTGTAATGTAATTCTTTAATTTGTACCATGACTAACTTCATTATAGGTTTACGCCGCAAAGGATAAATCTCTGTTCGTGTAAAGGGTCGTGAGTAGAGGTAAGACACGGCAAAGTGCAATTAAGACTCATTCGTACACAATCAAGATGTAGCAAGCAAGAGGAGGCGAGACGCAGTCCAAAGAGTCAGAAAGCAAGCAACAGATCAAGCACCTAGGGACGGCCATTAAGAGGAGCTATGGAAAAGTGAGACAAACGGAGAGACGGCTCGAGATGGATTGTCCACGCCTGGTTGGGATGTGTGTAACTCCCAATATTTATAGCCTGGGTATCCCTCCTAATTGCCCCTCTCCTCAGACAGCCACGGATCAAGAAGGTGCCAAGCCTCGTATCTTTACAACGACGCCGATCGTATCAGAATGCCCCAGTGGAATCGACCTTATCGACAGTCGTGGAGAGGAGTTCTGACTCGGCCCAGAGTCGTTGGGTCGCCTAAGAGACAGAACCAATCAATTGTGTTTGTGCGCCATTACCAGATTTTGATGGGTGGCTTCATGAAGGGATAATTAAAGAACAGCCAATGACACACGATCAGAGGGGTGGGATGCATTTTGGGGGATGGGTTCGTGGCGGGGGGCGATTCTGGTCACTGTGTAATCGTGGACGGAAGGGCGAGAGTTGCGTCCATCCCCGGGTAAGGGAAATTCACATACGTTTAATCCGAGTCCTGATATTATCCCGAGAGGAAATAAAGATGGAATTGTAGGAGATGAATTTAGTTACACGATGTAAGTAATCCCTCTTGTCCGTCTCTCTCTTTCTTCGACTCTATCCCTCTGCCTCGTTCTCATGTTTTCTCACCTTACATTACTCGTTCTTCTCCTTTCTGTATTATCTCTTTACACTTCCACACAACTCACGACTACATTCACCAACACCTCTCTCAAACACAATTCCTAGTATTTATTTTTCACGAGATTAGGTTTCCAGCACTTGCGATTATAAACAAGAGTTATGTTGTCTGCTCTGTTTATAATTATGTCCATGACGGTTTTTAGTAAATTAAAAATTAATTACCGTACTTACGTTTGAATTCCATCATATTTATAAAAAAAATTGAACTCTAAAACTATATATGTTTTGGAGGTCAGTAAATAGAAGTCATTAAAGAAGTGAGAATCGCTCTGTCTTTCTATTATTGGTTTCCTTCCAACTGTGCATAATTTGATTTGAAGATTCTATTTCCAATTCATATATATATATAAAATTACCATCATATGAGCTTGCTTTCTTTGTTAATCCCTATCGCTTCATTTCTCCTCCTCTTCTCCTTATTCCCTTCTCCAATATATTCAAGCTTTACCTTTTTCATTTGCCTTTCCTTCTCTCTCTCCCATATTCTTTATTTCTTTGCTTAATTTTTCCTCTTCCCCTTCCCTAATAACAAAGTAGGTTTTCTCTTCTATTATCCACATCTACCTTCCTTTCCATCCAATCTTTTCTTCTTCTTTAATCCGTCCTTCAAACTTTAATCCCTTCCTCTCTTTTTATCTTATTATATCTGCCCTCTCTCTTTGAATCTACCTACTTTCATTCCTTCTTTTACTTCTTACTTTTTATTGATTTTCGTTCTTACTCCATTTCTTCCGTTTATTTAATTTTATTTTATTAATGCCCCCCATTCAAATCTCCCTTTTATCCTATCTTCTACTGTTCTTCTATTCCTCTTTCTCCCCTCCCTCCCTCACTCTATTATCATTTCTCCTACTTTTCTTCTATTCCTTTTTTATTCCTCTTTCTCATCTCTATTTTATCCTCTCTTCTGCGTTTCTTCTATTCCTTTTTTATTCCTCTTTCTCACCTCCCTCACACTCCCTTCTACGTTTGTTCTATTCCTTTTTTTATTCCTCTTTCGCATCCCCCTTATATCCTCTCTTCTGCGTTTCTTCTATTCCTTTTTTATTCCTCTTTCTCATCTCCCTTTTATCCTCTCTTACGTTTCTTCTATTCCTTTTTTATTCCTTTCTCACCTCCCTTCCTCACTCTCTTTATTATCCTTTCTTCTACGTTTCTTCTATTCCTTTTTTATTCCCCCCTCCCCCCTCCAACCACGTGTGAGTTGGGGTCAGGGTGAGGTCGCCAACTGCCAATTTCAATTAAGGCAACATGTGTGGTGGTAATTAAAATGCAAGGACTGTCCCACTCTCTTGTCTCCAGCCTTCTCCCTCCCTCTCCCCCCTCTCGTATATCCTTCCCCCCCCCCCCTCTCTCTCTCTCCCTTCTCCACCCCCATTCTCTCTCTCTCTTCTCCACCCCCATTCTCTCTCTCTCCCTTCTCCACCCCCATTCTCTCTCTCTCTCTCATTGTTCATTTTGTCCCTCCTTCCTTGCATATCCTTAGCTGTCTTGCATCCTTCATTTCCTCCTTTCCTTTGCCTTGCGTCCTTCTTTTCTTTCTCTATCCTCTCTACCTCTATCTCTAACTGCTACTCCTGCCTCTCTATCTCTCCTTTCACTTGATTATAATTATCTCCCATACTTTTATCTTCCCTTCCCTCCATAATTCTATCTCTTGCAAAGGTCTCTCATGTTCTATTCTCTCTCTCTCCCTCCCTCTCTCTTTCTCGTCTTACCTCCTTCACTTTCTTTTGTCTCCCTCTCGCCAATCTTTGTCTCTCTCTCTCTTAACCCTCTCTCACCTGCATACTATAAACAGCAAGTGTGTATGTGTTTCTTCCAAATTTGTGCTTTTTCACGTTCCTCTTTTCCATCGTAGTCCGTCCTTACCCAAGTCTTATTTTATGTTCTTTCTTATCACTTTCCTCCTCTCATATTTCTCCTATCCTGTTACAACACATTCACTAGCTTGTCTTTTTCCCCCTTACTTCACCTCGGTATCACGTTTTACTTCCAGTCACTTTATTATCTATTCTTTTTGTTCGTCTAATTCTCTAGTCGCTCCCCTGTTCTTATATAGTTTACCATCTCTCTCTCTCTCTCTCTCTCTCTCTCTCTCTCTCTCTCTCTCTCTCTCTCTCTCTCTCTCTCTCTCTCTCTCCACCTACTTATCTCACTATCCATCTATTCCTGCGACCCACACGTCCCTTCAAGCATGCAGAACAGACGGTGGCGTGCTTTTGAGGGCCACACCTGCGCCGACGACGTCCAGGTGAACTCATTAACCTGCTACTCACCTGGCCCTTCCCTGCTTATTACTCTCCTAGCATTAAGAGCGGGATTATAACCTATAGCTAGATGTGGAAGACAAAGAGGAAAGGGGTTATCATTATTCTTGCTGCTGGTGTGTGTGTGTGTGTGTGTGTGTGTGTGTGTGTGTGTGTGTGTGTGTGTGTGTGTGTGTGTGTGTATGTGTGTGTGTATGTGTGTGTATGTGTGTGTGTGTGTGTGTGTGTGTGTGTGTGTGTGTGTGTGTGTGTATATGTGTGTGTGTGTGTGTGTGTGAGTAAATACTGTACGTAAGTGCATATGCGTATAGCCTATACACAAAATACACATTTATATTTGACGAAAATATTGTTATTAAGTACATGATGATTAGAATTTAACAACTCATTATTTTACAAACACACCCTTTAACACGAGCGCTAAAACTCCAAAATGCACAATCTGCAAGTATATATTTATAAACATACACACACACAGAAACAAACGCATCAAAACAATCTGCATGTGTATATTTATAAATATATACACACACACACAGAGAAACAAACACATCCACTAGTGTATATCAACACACTCACATCTAACACAACACGTCTGTATTATTCCGTCACAGGTGTTCCGTTTTCCACGAAGATACAACTCGTGAACAAAGTGTCTGTCATCGTCAGACAATAGGGTAGGGATTGGTGATGGGCATGGTGAATGTGATGGAGGACGAGTTACAGTGAGGGAAGACCAAGTACAATGTGGGGAAGGACGAGGAAGAGTGAGGGAAGACGAGGAAGAGTGAGGGGAAATGAGGTAGAGTGAGAGAAGACGAGAAAGAGTGAGGGAGGACGTGGTAGAGTGAGGGAAGATGAGGAAGAGTGTGGTTGGAAGTGGGTTGAGGTGGTAAGGTGATACAAGACAAAGTGGGGAAGAGGCAGAGGAGGAGTTGGGAGAGGGGGAGAGCAACTAGGAGGAGGTGGGGGACGGAAGAAAAGGTGGGGGAAAGAGAAGGTGGGGGAAAGAGGAGGTGGGAGAAGAAAAAGGAGGTGGGAGAAGAAAAAGGAGGTGGGAGAAGGAAGGGGAGGTGAGGGAAGGAAGATAAGGATGGTGGAGGGAGAGCGAGGAAAGGTACAGGAGACAGGCAATAGGAGGTTATAAGGTAGAAAGAGATAAGGTGAGGTAGAACGAGATAGGGCGAGACAGGACACGGATGAGTGAGGCAGGACGTGCTTGGAAGGGTAGGACAAGGTGAGCCAGAACGAGCCAGGACAAACCAAACAGAGTAACAGATCAACATAGCATTAACAGGGAAAATACTATAGATTTTTTGGACAACACTTTTATTCTAAACTGAACCTTATTTGCCATT
Source organism: Petrolisthes manimaculis (assembly GCA_034508575.1). Taxonomy (NCBI): domain Eukaryota; kingdom Metazoa; phylum Arthropoda; class Malacostraca; order Decapoda; family Porcellanidae; genus Petrolisthes; species Petrolisthes manimaculis. The sequence goes on from JAWZYT010003270.1 coordinate 44,965, forward strand.
TATTTTCTATTTCCATTTCATTAATTTGCCTAAACAATCTGTAATGTAATGGCAACACTATCTCAATCGACCACATTGCATTATTTTTTTTATATCACAAGTATCTATTTACATGTTATCTTTTATTTTAACTAAGGAAAACCCACTGACAATCTAAGGGTGTCTATATTCTGCGCTGGTTATAATGTCAAGTTTTCCCCGAGAATTTCACCACCACCACTTCACCCCAATAAAGGTTTCGAGTATTTTCCCCGGTGACTGATGACGGGCTAATGGTTCTGTAATTTGACGCGCACGACCCCTTTACCTTCTTTGTAAATTGCTGTGACGTTCGCTAATTCCCGGTCGGCTGGGCTGTCTTTTTTTCTGCCTATCAATCATTCAATGCCCTGTTTCCAATTATTATCAACTTATGAAATACAAAACAAACCCGTAGTTGATCATTGACATACGGATTTTGTATTTTACTTTTGAAATAAAATAAAATAAGTCTGTTTTATCCATATTATTAAAAGGCTTATTTGTATCTTCAGAAAATTATAGCTAAACTGGCAACTGTGATTATTCCGGACTGGCCATCCCGCCTCTGCTAAGCATGATTGCCTTCTACTCGAGCTGGCCGACACTCAGACCGCCCATTCAGATGTTTTCGACTCCATTGAGGTGATAAGCGTGTAGGGACCCCACGCCTCTCTCGTCCTTTTGAGAGAACTTAGGCATTTTATATTCCCAAGTCCCTCACGGTTAAGAGAGTTTTGATTTTGTTGCACCAGGCTATTTTATACTCCCAAGTCTGTCACAGTTGGGGAGTTTTGTTTCTATTGTATCATTAAAGTAAGGTGGGTTAGAATTACGTTGGGTAACATGAATATGGTTAGAGCAGGTTGGAATAAGTTTGGGTAAGTTTAGTTTGGCTAGAGTTGGTTAGAATTACTTAGGGAAAGCTATTTTGGTTAGCGAAGGCTATAATTAGCTTGGATAAAATGAGTTTCTTTGGATAAGTAAGGAGAAATCCAGTTTGATGAGGTGGGTACCAGGATTACTATTATTAGATTAGTAAGATGTTAATTAAATGAGGCTACGTTAAGTCAGATGAAGTTAGACTAAATTCAGGGCAGGCGACACAATTTATTAAAGCAATGACACCACAACACTAAAATACCTTCAAAAGTATCTTTGAAGAAAACTAAATAGTCCCCCGTACCCTGAGAGACTTGGAGATAAAGATAACTCTATGCACCTACATTTGAGCGTGATGGTGCACTCACTGCCTCCATCCACTCCAGTATTAACAAAGCACTCTATAGGCTCACATAAATAATCTTTCTCACCTGAATGTACTTGGCAACGCCCTCGGTAAGTTATTGGCTCAGAAAATTAAACAAGTTCCATTAATATTGATACAAGTATTTAATTCCACATAGAGTTAAGAAGTACGTACACCAAGTAATGATTAAGATAACACAGTTTACGACGGATTTTTTTTTTTACATTCTAAACATTTTCTGGTGTTAGTCCAGGCCTGTTATTTAAGCCATGAGTGTCTATTTATGTGTTAATTGACAGTTTATCTAACCTTAGCTCGTCTCGGGTGTTTCCCTCCAACTTATAATTTTGTCTGTAGTTAATCAGAAAATAAACTTAAAATGTCATCAGTTACTATTATAAGAGTGGGTTTATAGGGGAGTGAGTGAGTTACGAAAGTGAGTTTATAGGAGAGCGAGTTACGAGAGCGAGTTTTAGAAGCAGGTTTGGAGAGCAAGGTATTGGAGCAAATCATTGAAGCAAGTTTAGGGAAAGAGTTATGGAGCGAGATACGGAAGGCAGTTAAATTATTTGCCAGATTTCCCCCGCTAAGTAAAATATATAAAAGTATATATATATATGAATAAATAAAAACGCATGATATAGGGTTAGATGTTTCGTGCCCCCTCCAGGCCATTAACGCACTCGAACGCACTCAAGCCACGCACCAGAGCAGAGGGGTCAAGTATGCGTCGTGATGGGGGGCGAGGTGGGGGGGTGATGGGAGGCGAGGTGGGGTGGTGATGGGGGGCGAGGTGAGGTGACTTGGGCAAGGTGATGGGGGTGAAGTGGGTTGATGGTGAAGTGGGTTGATGGTGAAGGGGGTCTAGATGGGGTGATGGGGGTGAAGTGGGTTGATGGTGAGGTGGGGTGATTGGGATGAAGTGGGTTGATGGTGAGGTGGGTTGATGGTGAGGTGGAGTGATGGTGGTGAGGTGGGGTGATGGGGGGTTTGGAGGTACTGGGACGGAGTGAACAGGAAGAAAAGAAGACGACTGGAGAGGGAAGGGGAAAGTGGTTATTGAACAGTTAAGGACCCCCGTGATGTAGTCAGAAAAGTGGAGGTTTGAGAGTCCTTCAAAGATTGCCACGAAACACCAACTACATTGAAGGAGCTTGTTTCGTGGCACAGTGAGGAGAAATTAGAAGCCACCAGGTCTTATACAGGATCACCGGGTCCCTTAAGAGGAGTTAGGAGGTTGGTGGAGTGAGGAAGGATGAAACTGAAGAGAAAATAACATATGATGATGAGGAGGAGCCTGAGGAGAGAAGAGGAAAAAAAGGAGATGGAATATAAGAGGAAAGGATGGATGAGAAATGATGAGAGTGTTTGAGGATCAAGCTGATAGCGAGAATGTTAGAGGGAAGTGAAAGATAAAAATTGCACAAAACAGAGGAAAGGATGCATGTGACTTCGATAAATTCAATAAACGAGTTAAATTCAGTTACACGAAAATTATACAGAACATAAAAAAACAAGAACAGGCAAAGTGAACAAGCGAATTTTATCAGATCACAGAACAAATTAGACCAGAGACAGCAAGCACAATGGAAGTAATGGAAGGGAGGGACAGTTGAAGAAGCAAGAGCATATAATCTTACATAAAATTACGTGGAGCGGTACTTTCCTACTCTTTCTGACAAATTACTTTACTCATCAAAACACTGGATAGCAAAAACCCTACAATTGCGGTGCCTGGAGGGGTTATCAAGAGACGTTTCGGTCAATTTAAAGCATCGATCTGGTCGCATTAGCCTGTATACCAAACGAGAAAAAATATCCAGCTCTCATCCAATTATTGCATACCTTATTTATTCACTTGTATGCATATCACTGAAGACATTTAAACAAGATACAAATATAACTAGCATTCATCCATTTATCTTATTTATATATTTGCATTCAGCTCTAAACATTGAAGTAGAATATATTAAATAAAAAAAAATCCTGCCTCATCCACATCAATCAGAATTATGGCGTACACACCGATTACTTCACATCAGAGACACCGTTCATCAAAAGTCATCAGGTGTAATCGTCCTCATCCTCTCAACTTGGCATCAGATATAATCAACTCACTGAGGGGGGTTCCATCCTAATTTGTCCAGCCTTCAGCGTGTCCTTCCCACAGACGAGTTAAAAAGTCTGTGATGATTCAGTCAGAGTATTGGAGGCTACACATGGGTCCTTCAAACATTGCCACGAAACATGCACCACATACACTGAAGGAGCTTGTGTCCTGATTTGGTATGAAAGAATCTGAATCCTTCAATTTTCGTACACGATCATAGATTTTTTTAAGGAGGTTAAATGTTCCCGGAGTACTGAATGTTACTGAGTCCTACAACCTGTGCTAGAAAATAAACACTTAATACAACTACAGGGGCACTCGACTGAAGTATTCTTTCCTTCGTCAAACGTTCAATAACCTCAAAGGCCGTAAAAATAATGCTCATTCCAACCAAAATAATGCTCCTCTAAGACATTATCCATTCCTGACTTTGATCATTTACCTGGAAACGTCAAAATATATTCACTTTTAGCAATCATAACACCCAAACATCCTGCGAGGTTTAATTGAAATCCGTCAAAAAGTATGTGAAATATCTTACTTACAAACCAACAAACAAAGAAAAATCACTTTGCTGAAACGTACTTAAAAAAAAAATGAATATAATCTGTTGCAGGGACAGTTGCCATAAACCAGTATTGTAGCCTCATATTCATCGACGTTGCAGTTAACATTAATAACAGGTGGATTCAAGGTAACAATACACATCTTTACTTGTTCCAACATTTTCTCTGTTGTAGTGATGTTTTCAAACAATGCTACACGAAAGCCCACCAAGGTTATATACTGATGAAGCCTAATTTGATGCCTGGAAGAACAGCTTGGAGTATTCAGTAGCCTTCAACCTGCTAACATCATAATTCCCACACCCTTAATTAGGACACTTGTGACGTCGGAGAATGAAAATTTATGATCACTCCAACTATCAAACGAAACAGCCCTTAGGTAGAGTTCCTTTGTTTTGTGGAATAGTTTGGAGGAAGTAGTGGCATCCATCACAGACACCTATATAACGCCAAAGCTGAAAATAGAAGTAATCTCAAACTGTCATGTTAAAAGTCCCACTGACAAGGAGTGATGCATGTCAGGACAACTTTCAATTGCCTTATCGAATCCTCCTTGAACATATCAGATTGAATTAATCCTGAATGACGATGACAGAATAAAACTCTTTAACAACAATATAAGAATAATGATAAATGATAGTAAACGGCCTCACTGCAATACGTAGCAACCTAATAATCTTAATAGCACTAACTTCTGGGATTAGAGTCGCCAATTTTGTCATTCACTGGTGAAGGAAAAAAAAGTGAAGGACGAAGGAACTTAGTTACGCTACCGGTAGTGATAATGATGAGAACGCTAACACAGACGCAACACGATAACGTAAAGAACAACATCCTCCTACTAGTTAATGACGAACGAAAATATTTATGATAACAACAATAATACGAGTATAAAAATAATATAAATGAATATGATGTGAAAGTGATGATGAAGAAAGTGATAATGAAGAAATTATAATGGTGATAATAATGATGATCGGAAAATGTACATGTAATAACTCCAACACTTGATGAACATAAAGTAGTAGATACTTTAATAAACGCGAGGACGACTTTTCTGCCACACCCGTCCCTATTCCCTCGACCCCCATCATTTCCTCTCCTCTCATCTCCCATACCAATCTGCCTATACCGTACTTTCCTACATCCGCATCTCCTATTCCACAACCTTTCCCTATGTCTCTGTCTCTCTCTCTTCCCCCCGAGTATCCCCCATTCCTCATCCTCTATTCCTCAACCTTTCTCTAAGCCTCTTCCTCTCTACCCCAACCCCAACTTACCTTACCCACTACACCCTCAGCACCTCTATACACCCCTACCCCTCTCCTCTCCACCCCCTACACCTCCTTCCACCCTCTCCACCCCCACACCTCCCTCCACCCCCCCACACCACCTGCTAGTGTTTGGCTGTGTCTGGCTGGATAAGGAGGACCAACGCGACATCCAAAATCACTCTGGCCAGTCAGTCTACATGAGAGGATGGAGACAGGGGATTGAATGGGGACGGGGAATGGGTGGAGGGGGGATACAGATGGGGAGGGGATAATGGGGGGGAGTGGATAATGTGTGGAGGGGAGATACAGATGGAGAGGGAGGAAATGTGTGAAGGGGGGAATGGTCGCAGGGGAGAGAGATTTGAGTTCTACTGGGAGTGGGATGATAGGAATGTGACAGAGAGGAGAGGGGTGGTGGTGGGAGGTGCACTATATAAAGGAGTGAGATGATGGAGTGGAGAGAGCTAGAGAGGATGATGGGAAGGGGGAGAGTGGGTTATGGTGAGGGGAAGGGGGGGGGAAGGTTGAGAGGAAGGAAAGGAAGGTGGGGATGGAATTTGTATTGTAGATAAAAGACGAGGAAAGAAGGGAGGATAGGGAGGCGAGTAGGGAGTTAAAATATAAGATGAGGAAGAAGGGAGGAGAGAAACTGAGGGAGAAAGGATGAGAAAAGATGAGGGAGAAGGGAGAATAGCAGATGAGGGAGAAGGAAGAATAGCAGAGAAGGGAGAAGAGAAAATGAGGGAGAAGAGAGAAGATGAGATAGGAGAAGATAGGGAAGGAGAGAAGATGGGGGAGGAGAGAAGATGAGATAGGAGAAGATAGGGAAGGAGAGAAGATGAGGGAGAAGAGAAGATGAGGGAGAAGAGAGAAGATGAGATAGGAGAAAATGAGGCAGAAGAGAGAAGATGAGGGAGGAGAGAAAATGAGGGAGAAGAGAGAAGATGAGGGAGAAGAGAGAAGAGACTCGAGTTAATGGAGCAGAGGGTCCTGGGAGGGCTGGGTAGGCGTCAGGTGATGAGCCTCGTCCCGTTCGTACGTGTTCACTGATAACAAGTACAAATGGACGGGTAAATAGGACCGATAAAGGATGGTTGGCTATTGGAGACGAGGGGGTTTAATGGGGGAAGTTTTGTGTTGGTAATTCTGGAGCAACTGAATCCTCCTAATTATCCTAAGCAACAGAAAACCATTATTTTTGCTCTTGTGGTCCTGTTTCCTGGCATATTTTGGAGGAATCAAGGCACTCCAATATGTGTGTGTGCGTGTGTGTGTGTGTGTGTGTGTGTGTGTGTGTGTGTAATAGGGCAACAACACTCCTCCCATGCACTACCAACTGTGTCGCCACTGGAGTGTATAATTAAGCAGCACCCAACATGCTTAGTATTTACCTGCCATAATGAGTGCAAGTTTTTACGGCACCAACAGCACCCTCGATTCTGGAGTACCTGCTACTTGTGTTCATTGGTACACACACACACACACACACACACACACACACACACACACACACACACACACACACACACACACACACACACACACACACACGCAGCTGTTGATGAACTTGAAACATACATACTAGATACTTGTCCATTCGTCCACTAAAGTTCGGTCGCCTCTGATAATATTTTCTCTATGCTTAGACCTCTAAATTTAATTAAGTGTCTTTAAATTCACAGAAACCGAGGTTGGCCGAAGTGTGAGTATTGTTGGTTGTGTTGGTCCCCAGATGTATTTTCTAGGTCCATACAGAGAGAAAAGTGGTGAGGCGACCCAGCTGCTGCACACTAGTGTACATTATACCAGCACATATATTCATACATACACACACAGCCAGTTGTTCCTATGCTGACAGAAGCATAAACTAGCAAATATATGAATTTTACATATAAATGCTGTATATATATACATATTTTCTTATACATAGATATATACACACACTGCAAAGTTTACATTTCAAAATTCAAACCGGTATAGTCGTATACATACTTTATCAATATTCGGTATATACATACATTCACAAATACACACTGTGGTATCATTAATTCAGTATACAAAACATCTGCACACTAAAGGGTGTTTGTATATCAACTGATATAATAATATACCCAAAGCTAGTCCCTAATTCAAACTTACACAACATGCTGTATACTCGTACACCTAATTATACATCCACAAATATACACGTATGATGCACGAAGAGGAAAAAGTCGCTCTGAATAAACAGATTATTAAATGCAGTAATTAATGTTATGTTTTGTTGCCGTAACCTCGACTCTGAGGTGTTTTGGTTACACTCTGACCTTTGTTACCAAGTGGTACAGTCATCATCAAAAGTCAGGCTCAAAGTGAACCAACAGTACTGATGTTCAATAAAAAGGAGAGACAGACAGACAGACAGACAGACAGACAGACAGACAGACAGACAGACAGACAGACAGACAGACAGACACACACAAACAGAGAGAGAGAGAGAGAGAGAGAGAGAGAGAGAGAGAGAGAGAGAGAGAGAGGCTATTTCCCGTGCCAGGTAGGTAGGTAGGAAGCTCATCAGCGAGAGGACCACAATCAGGACGACTTAGAGGCGGTGTGATGATACTGTCCTGAATATTAACTAACCCTTCCCGCTCCTTCACAATTAGGTCCGCTGCATGGTACCCATCCCGCTCTATACATACTTAACTTATATTAAGTAAAAAATATATTAAGAAAAAAAAGAGTGCGGATAATTTAATATTTTCATGTAGTTTGGGAACTATAAATTATCTTTTTTTGTTGATTTTATTACATATAAAAACTAACCAAACATGAATGCATGCATGAAGTACTCAATGTGTGTGTATGTTGTTTGAGTGAGTGTGTGTGTGTGTTGCCTCTTCGTAATGTAGAAGGAAGAGAACCTCGGTGGAATAGGTTTGAAGAAATTGACATAGACTAACCCAAAACGACCTTAACACATGACTCCCTCCCACCCCCACCCCCACCCCACCCCTACCCCTAACTCCTAAAGATAAGGGTAGTATATAAATCATAACTATAAACAAACTAAGTAACTGTGGGAGATTTTCTTTACTTATGCATCTCATCAGACTTTGGGGACGTGTACTGTAAAAACGCTAACAGAAAACCCGGTGCAATAAAAAAAAAAATAATAATAATAAATAAAAAAAATAAGCATCACACAAAAACTTGATGAAATTCGTGATTGATATCTTAAGCATGAGTGTGTTGAATTATTTTTACTTTTTTGTTCATTATCATTATGTTGCAGGTGTAATTATAGCTTTATATACTTGCATGGAATATATATACATAAATTAGTGTCTACACGTTCCACTATCATTACACCCGGTCAAAAAAAAAAAAAAAAAAAAAAAAAAAAAAAAAAAAGACGAAAACACACAAACAAAAAATACACAAACGAAAAAAAAAAAATCATACACAACGCCTGAGAAAACCTGAATATGTGGCCGGTTTCTGGAGTACAGTATATGTTTGTATGTAAGTGACAGCGTGGGATGCAGGTGGCGTGTATGAGAAAGGAGGAGGAGAAGGAGGAGGTGGAGGTGGAGGAGGTGGAGGAGGAGGAGGAGGAGGTGGAGGAGGAGGAGGAGGAGGAGGAGGAGGAGGAGGAGGAGGAGGAGGAGGAGGTGGAGGAGGTGGAGGAAGAGGAGGAGGAGGAAGAGGAGGATTCGAACCCACTCAAGCCATTACCAACACTACACTGGCCTATATAGTCTACAGAGTCTGACCGGTATGTGTGTGTGTGTGTGTGTGTGTGGGAGTGTGTGTGGGAGGGTATGTGTGAGTGTGTGGGAGTGTGTGTGTGGGAGGGTCTGTGTGTGTGTGTGTGTGTGTATTTTGTAAGGGGCATATTTGCTTTGGGTGAAAATTGGAATACTACTGATTCCTCCAAAACTACACCAGGAGGAGACCGGTCATTTCAGTGTATACACGACTTAATTAACTGACGAGAGAACTCAATTAGTCTAGTTGTTAACCTTTGAACTTCACTCCAGGAAACTCATCTCGTGAAATTTGGGTGATACCATATATACTTTTTTTCTATATATATTTTTCATTATATTCTTTGGTTGGTGTTAGTCTTTCCACAATTCTTCATGTCTTCCCTCTAACTACTCCTCGTAACTCCACGTATGATTGTTAACTACAGTAATTATAAAGTGGAGGTAAAAATATAAGTACCTGTTCTCCAAAGTAAGGAACAACAATAATAATTTTACACAAAATAAATATCTTACAGGATCATTTAATGGTATACGAGTGTAAAAACTGGAAGGAGTCACTATTTTTGTCCCCGCCTGTACACTCGCTACCCACCTGGCGCTTCTCTCACACCTGTAATTGCTTAAGAAACCTTTGGTGTAGTCGACGATTTATGGAGGCTACAGATTCCACCAAACTAAACCACGAAACAAACTCCTTCAATGCAAGTACAGTTTCGTTGTGTAGTTTGGAGGAACCCTTAAGGTGGCAATTCTTTTTCGTTACGTTGGAGTGCCTTGATTCCTCCAAAGTATGCTAGGAAGCAGGACCAGATGAACAAAAAATAATGATGTTCTGTTGCTTGAAATAGTTTGGAGGATTCAGTTGCTCCAGATTTACCAATACAAAACTTCCCCCTTAAGCCAGAGGGACGTTAGGGTCTCGTTCATTTCTTCCCCCACATTGCCACGACCACTGTTGCTATTATTGTCCTTTGCAATATGGGGCGGGATTGCACCTCGCCTAGTGCTAATTCAGAGCGCAATTGCATATCAGAATAAAGAGTCACTGCCTCGGAGGGCGCGACTGGATTGGACTGCTAACTAGTATGTACATTCCTATACCCTGGCTGAACCATTATTTATACAACGCGAATTATTACCTATACTATAAAGAGTCTATTTTTTTTTTTTAGTTCTTCACTCTTCTTCCTTGTTCTCTTTGTAGCCTACTTTACTATCATTTCCTTCAATATGTAGTCTAAATTAGCATAGTTAAACAAGTAACCACTTTAAAGCCTACAATGGGCCTCCTGTTGCCTGTACTTCCTATGTATTCCTTTGTATTATCCTACTACTACTCCTCATATCCCTTATCTTCTCCAACTCCTTACTCCCTCTACAACTCCCCACTTTCTTTTCTTCTCTATCCCCAAAATATCCTTTTTCAGACACTTCCCTTACTCCCCTAAGACTATCTTCTAATTTCACTGCCCATCCTATTCTTCCTTCAATATCCACATCTTACTTTTTCATCTCTTTAATCCTGCCTTACTCCTTTATACTCCTATACTCCTTCAGGACGACCTTACTCCTTGAAGTTAATTCCCTTATCCTAACACATCACCCTTATACCCTCCTCCTGCTACTACTACTCCTTCTCCAACCACCAGAACGATACCCCCCCATCCCCCAACACACTAACACCCCCCACCCCAATCCCTCCTTCCCTCCCATCCTCCATCTGACATGAAACCCAATTTGCATCTACCTTGGCTTGAACAGGGAAGGATGGGGAGGGAGAGAGGGGAGGGGAGGGAGAGAGGGGAGAAGGGGAGGGGGAAGAGAGAGGGAGAGGAGAGAGGGAGAGGAGAGGGGATAGGAGAGAGGGAGGGGAGGGAGAGAGAGAGGGGAGGAGGGGAAAGAGAGGGAGGGGGAGAGGGGTTAATTTCACTTTTTAATCCGGCCATTACTGCCCCACGTCCACCGCACCAAAACAAGGAGCATCGTAAAAGTCTGCAGCCATAAACGTCACATCATCAACATAATTCATCGTTCACGCCGCCAGCATACATAGCCTACCCATTCCACTTCCCCTTCCCCCTCCCCCTCCCCCCATTCCCCATCCCCCCCATCTCTCTGTGTCTCTCTCTCTTTCTCTTTTTCTCTCTTTCTCTTTCTCTTTCTCTCTCTCTCTCTCTCTGTCTCTCTCTCTCTCTCTCTCTCTCTCTCCCTCTCTCTGTCTCTGCCTCTCTCTCTCTACTACCGTACCATGTAACCTTCTATATTATGTCCCAGTAAATCCCTTTAGCACCGTTCTCTTGTATACGTGTACGGTAAAAAATCTTTGTAACAACTCGCACATCATTATATCAAATTCCTTCTCCCATTAAAATCTAAAATCTAAATCAGAAATAAAAATCAAGCATGAAATGAGTAACAGATTATATTATACTCCACCATTAATTATACTCCACCATCATCACCACCCCCACCACCACCACCACCACCTTGATCCCCCCTTCTCCCCCCACTCCCCCCCTATCCATAATCTCGGAGTGATAGTCAGCTTGGTGGAGTGGGTGAAGAGTGGGTGAACACAGGTGAAGGTTGTAGCTCTGTGTGATCCCAATCTGAGGTATTCAAATCAAGAGAGATGATGGTATCTAGTGGGAGGGGGTTACTGAAACACATACATTGCTTGTCTATCATGCGTCTCCTCCAACTATTCATTCCTCTTGGTTCCACAAACTTCGAACACCTTATTTCCTTCACCACCAAACAACCGAGTTCCCAATCAATCAATCCATCCATCTGTCAATCAATTAATCCATCAGTCAATTAATCAGGCACGTTTTCTCTTCTCTCCTCTGCCTGTTCCTTCACTTTATAAACACTAAGATGATGTCTACTCCACCAGTCCTTAAAACTCACTATCATCTGCTCCAATATATTCTAAATATCGTCAGTTCATCATCAACAACCCTAACACCAGTATTAAATCACTCTTTAATTTACCACCATCGCCACCACAACTACTTCACCTCTCTGTCAATCACCACCATCACTTCTACCTCTCTGTCAATCACCACCATCACCTCAATCCATCAGTCAATCACCACTACCACCTCAACTCCTCAGTCAATCACCACCATCACCTTAACTCCTCATACAATCACCACTACTACTACTACTACTATTTTACCCCTTTGTCAATCAAGACCACCACCACTACCACCACCAATACCACTACCCCTTTGTCAATCACCAACCACCTGCCTCCTTGACATGCATACACCTTCTTCACCTGCTGTTGCTGCTCTTCCTCTCACCTGCTGACACAGAACCTAACCTACATTATTATCCCCCTCGTCACCTTCAATGCAGGACCTGTCATTATTGCCAATTCTCCTTTGGTTACTAGAGCAGGATTTTTTTTTTAAGTTGAGATTTTTTTTCCTTTTTTTTTTTTCATTTTCGGGACATTGGGGTGTCAGTAGTAGGTAGTGATTCTTGTGGGACTCCCGATATTACTGAGATTAGCTAATAGTTATTGAGAACTTCCTATGCATGTGTCACACTATAATAGATGGAGAGAGAGAATGAGACTTGAAGGTGTTCGTAGCTTCCAATCTCGATATGAAATGCTTACTTACTGTTGTGTATACTGCTTTACAAACACACACACACACTCAAACATAAACACAAACAAACACACACACACAAACACAAACACACAAACACACACAAACACACAATTTTAAAAGATATTGTGTTGTAAAATAGAGTAAGTAAAGATAAGGGAGTAATATAGAGAAAATACTATCAAAAATAAAACTGTAACGAAAGAGGTACAATAAGCAATGAGAGGAAGAGAGAAACATGAAAACAATAGGAGGAAGTTGGGATGCAAAGGATGGATGGATACGGTCAGAGAGAGAGAGAGAGAGAGAGAGAGCAAGGGTGGCATCAAGATAATCCCTGGAGCCAAGTCCCACGTGGTGCATAAGGTTGATTAGCATATCTGGGCGGCACATCAAACTAGCCCTTATTATCACTCAATATCGTGGCCCCCCCTACGTGTCCTGCATAAACTGGGGGGAGACGCCTTAGAACCCCACGCCCCAGGGGGAGAAAGGGAGGGAAGAGAGAGAAAGAAGGGAGAAGGAGGAGAGAGAGAGAGAGGGATGATTATGATTGATGAGTATTAGGCGCCGCAACATCGAGGTCCTATAGCGCCAGAAAAAAAAGTGATAGAGAGGTGTGACAGCAAGCAGGAAGGAAATAAAATGAAAAGAGGGACAGTTGAAGAACTGAAAGATGGGAACTATTTAGTCTGGTCTCTCACTGGCAACCTTACTAGCATGGGAAGCCCTCTCTCCCCGATATCAAGGCAGAGAAGGTGCCGGAGCCCCATCTAGTCTAGCTCGCCAGGTCTCAGAGACACACAAGCCCCCCTACCTCGGCAAGGCGGTTCCTGTTAGAGAGGGAGAGGAGGAAGAAATGAGAGAAAATGAGAGAGAAGGAGAGAGGAAGGAAAGAGAGAAAAAGAAGGGAGGAGGAGGGAGGAAAGAGAGAAAGAAGGGAGAGGAGGGAATAAAGAGAGAAAGGGACAGGGAGGGAGGAAAGAGAGCAGAACAGAAGAAAGAGAAAGAAGACAGAAGAGTTTTATTATTTTCCTCCTTTCTCCATTCCCTGTCCACTAATTACTATTATATCTTTTATTATTGTTTATCCTTCTTATAGGCAAACACATCTTTTCATACATAATTACAAACTCTCTCGTCTTTTCTTAACTCTCATTTTCGATTATTTCAACTTTTTCCAAACTTCCTAATCATCATAATCATCCCTTATTCCTCCATATCCAATTATTCCCACTAATGTTTTGCACTTTGCATAATTATTCTCAAAATCTTACACACTATCTCCCATCTTCGTCTTCCCATTCTTACCCCTTTCCTTTCTTCCTCAAGTTCTCATCATTTTCCTATTCCTTGCAATTCTCATCATCGTTCTCTCCACTTCCTTCTCCCTTACTTCCAATTCCTATTTAATCCTTTTCTCTTCTTTTCTTCCTTCTAATTCCTATTTCATCCTTTTCACCTCCTTTTTCCTTCCTTCCAATTCCTATCTCACCCCTTTCTCTTCATTTTTTCCTTTCCAATTCCTACCTCATCCTCTTCTCATCCTCTGTTCTCCTTCTTTCCAATTCCTATCTCTTCCTTCCTTCCTTCCAATTCCTATCATTTTCTCCTCCTCCTTCCTTTCAATTCCTATCTCATCCTTTTCTCTTCCTTCCTTCCTTCCTTTCAATTCCTATCCTTTTCTCCTTTCCCTATTTACCGTGCTAAGAGGCCAGGTTGCCATGCCATTATACGCCTCTTACCGCGTGGGGCCCTGATCTTATCTCGACACTTTTATTTTCCCTATCAAGCTTAATTGTAGAGATTCTTGCTAAATTTTCACCTGTAATTAAGATTGTACGATTCCACCCCCTTGTCTGTCTGTCCGGCCGGCTGATGGTGTGCGAGATAACTGTGTGTGTGTGTGTGTGTGTACGAATGGCATGTATGTATGTGTGTGTGTGTGTGTGTGTACGAATGGCATGTATGTATGTATGTGTGTGTGTGTGTACGAATGGCATATAATTTTATGTATGTATCTATGTATAAATGTTTTTCTCTCTCTCTCTCTCTCTCTCTCTCTCTCTCTCTCTCTGCCAACTAATTATACCCATCTTTTTACCCCAATACCAAAATATCACACAACTATTATTTTATTGAACGTGCCCTGAAGCAGTGAATGCCTTTTTCTCCTCTTCCTCCTCCTCCTCTTCTTCCTCCTCCTCCTCCTACTTCTACATTTTTTACTCCATTATCTTTTTCCTCACAATAAAACCAGTATCACAATTATATATATAAATAAATAAATATCTATTGCTATTTCTGGAGGTCCATTGTCCTCCTCCTCCTCCTCCTCCTCCTCCTCCTCTACGTGACCTGTATCCTTCCCAATACACTAATGGTTTGTACTATGAGTCTGTATATTTTATTCTTTTATTATTATTTATTTACTTAGCAAAAATTGTATCGACACCATCAAAATTTTTAATATATTTCCTGACTTTCTGTGTTTATGTAATGCAATCTCAGAAACATTTACATCAATATCTACAACTTAATAAACACTAGAATGTATCAAAGGTCATATTAATTAAAAGAGACTAGGTGTATTTTTGCCGGTGAGAACAAAAACTTGCTCTTGTCGGGGCTGCTGTCGGTCAGACAGCTTGAGGAACAACAACAACGACAACAACAACAGCGACAACAACAACACGGCTATCTCTTGTTTCTTAGCCACTCTTTTAGGAACCCACTATGCTCATTGAATCCCTCACTTCTACTTAATGTCAACCAGTTCATCTTAATTATTCTTATCTCATACCCACTCTTCACTTATTCACCAAGTTCTTAACCAGTTCATCTTACCCATATAGCTACTCACCACTCACTCACCCAGTACATCTTACCCATCATATGCCCATGACCCACCACCCACTCACTTGTCATTCATCTAACCCATACAGCCACCCACTCACCCCTGCTCCACACCCACCCACTCACCCACCCCTACTCCACACCCACCCATCAGATTATCTTATTGTGTAACAGTTTTCCTTTACTCACAAATACATAGAATAAAATGGAGCAGCATTTCCATCCCTCACTAAAACCGCTTTCACGGCCAACTCAGCATTTTCGTGTGGTGGTGGTGGAGAGATGATAGGAAAGAGGGAGGAAAGATGGTGAAGGAGTAGATGAGGGGGATGGAGTAGTGGTGGAGAAAAAAAAGGGAGGAAAGATGGTGAAGAAGGAGATGAGGGGGATGGAGTAGTGGTGGCGAGGTGGAGAGATGATAGAGAAATAGTGGAAAGAGGAAGGAAATATGGTGAAAAAGGAAATGAAGGGGATGGAGTAGTGAAGAAGAGGAGAGAGAAAGAAATTGTGGAGAAGTGGAGTGCAGCACGGAAAAGACACTGTGAAAACATTAACAAACTTTCCCAACGAATGGCTTCGAAACAACAAACCAATGAATGCATTTCTCACTTGACTTACGCCACGCAATGGACCAGGTTATACAAAAAAAAAGGACCAAGTTATAAAAAAACAAAACACCATTATATAGGCTGATATTTTATACGCCACTTCCACATGCGTTCCAAAGCGGCGCCGTCCAGCCAATCAGAGAGAAGAGTGATTGCTCAGCGACTATCTGGGCCCACCAATCAGGATTTGGGAATATAAACTCCGGTGATCTCTTTAAAACGCCTCATTGTACGACCCTAAAAATCACAATTCAGTATATTTCAATTCAGTTTTTCAGGACCGATGTTTACGAAAATATTTAATTATTTATTTTGTTCAGGCTAGGAAGAGTGGAAGTCAATATCTGATACGTTGTGTTTATTGACTTATTTATTCATTTATTCCATTATATGTGTATTTTTTATTTCAGATGTAACTATAAAACTTTTTAGCGTTAGCAAAGTTTTGGGTTGAAAATCTAGAAAACCAGTTTAATTTTTACTCGTAGGAAATTGAAAGCCTTATATGTTATTATGCAGTACAGTCTGGCTTCTATTAACCTGAACTATCTTCAGGAAATATTACCTAGTCCAGTTTACGTTAGATAGTAATTACGTATATAGTAGATAGTAAGGCGAAGTGCATAAATTTAATAAAATGAGTTTGTTTACTTCTTAACACTGTGAATGATTTGCTCTTCAAAACGTTATATCTTGGTACAGTCCTAAACTCTTATACCTTCATCCTTCCCCTCCCCTCATCCTCCCCCCCCCCTCCCCTAGTCCCCGCCCCCGCCCCCCTACCAACCACGACCCCCCGCAGCTGCCTCACACCTCCCCGGCAGGTTACACGACGCAGGGCCTATCTGGGGCGTCATCAGTGCTATAGACGTCGTTAGGGCTCCAGGGACAAGACGGAGGGTCGGGAGGGACAGGGACAGGGTTAAGGGAAAGGGTGGGGGAGAAAGAGGAGGAAGTAAAAGTTTCTGTGGAGTGAAGGAGATCAGGAAGGAAGGAAGAATAGAGAGGGGGAAGGTACTGTATAACTCGTAGAGAAAGTAGGAAAAGGGGGACGAATGCAGGAGATAAAAAGAATGAAGGAAATAAAAAGAATGAAGGAAATAAAAAGAATGAAGGAAAACTAGACAACCAGAGCCCGTGAAGCAGGCGAGGGTTGTCTAGTAAGGAAGTATAATCAGTATTCGTCGGTGTAATGGAGGAAATACGAGTAGATCTATGCTCCTTCAAACTAAGTCACAAAACAGCCATCTCTGTAGGCTTTGTGGCATCTTTTGGAACAATTAATAAACTCAAGTATATGTCAAATGTTCCCAATATATATTACTGCCATCACAACAGGTACAGTACACTTAAATCATAATAATGTGCATACTCATTCTTTTGAGATGTAACATTCATAATTCTCTCTCTTTCTCTCTCTCTCTCTCTCTCTCTCTCTCTCTCTCTCTCTCTCTCTCTCTCTCTCTCTCTCTCTCTCTCTCTCTCTCTCTCTCTCTCTCTCTCATTATTCATCGTGCATAAACAAGTCACTCTCTGTCCCCACAAAATCTTGATAAAAACAAAGGAGTAAGAGGAAACGTTGGACTGGGGGATAAGGAGGAAGGGGGGGGGAGGTGAGGGGGGAAGGTGAGGGGGTCAGGAAGGGATAAAGGGAAGAGGAGGAAGAGGAGATCATGGAGAGGGATAAAGGAGGAGAAAAAAGAGAAGGATAATAGAGGGAGAAAAAAGACAGGGATAATGGAAGGAAAAAAGGAGAGGCGTAAAGGAGAGAAATAAAGGAGATACGAGAGGGAAGAGGGAGGGGGTAAGGGTTAAAGTTATACTGTATAGGAATAGGAATAGGATAAGGAAAAAGAAAAGGTTCAGCATGAGTCAAGGGAGATAAGAAACAAGGATTGGAGAGATAAAATAGGAGTCAAAATAATGTTTAGATTAAGAAAGACAAGTCCAATGAAAATGCAGCCGGTTCCCTTTCCATTATCTATAATATAACAGTCCTTTGGTCAATCATAAACTAAACTACGAACAAATAACACCAAACACATCTAATGAACTATCATACACTACTCTACACTACAGAAAACCTATAAATAATAGTCTAAGAAGGGAAGGTAACCAGTGCACCTCTACCTGGTAAATTAAAACAATGTAAATAACAGTCTGATTACTAAGCACTGAGAAAGAAAGGTAACAAGAACTTAGTACAATTTTGCCTGGTAAATTAAGAATAATGTAAATGATGACAATTCTCTACAGTCGCCACCACCATTCACCGAAGCTGAAGCCAAAGTCAAAGAATCGGCGAGAGAAGTGAATGAGTGAGAGATAATGAGAGATAAACTCGAGCCTCTTCTGTCTCGGTCTCGCGGCCATGCGGAGATATCTCGAGCTATCTCCCAGGCGAGAGGAGAGACCCCGGGTCCTTATCTCGCCTTGCTTTGCATACGTCCATCAATATTCAGCGGTGCTCGGCCTCGCCCTTACCTCACTCACTCACTCTCCCTCTCTCTCTCTCTCTCTCTCTCTCTCTCTCTCTCTCTCTCTCTCTACGATTATTATTGTTCTTCACTCTCCCCCTACGTTTTTCTGTTATATATGTTTCGCTCTCTCTACTTCTCCCTCTGTCCGTCTCTCTGTCTCTGTCTCTGTGTGTACGAGTATTATTGTTCTTCCCTCTCCCCCTCCGTTTACCTAGCATAGCCTATAATGTGTCCCTCAATTTCTCCCTGCGTCCCTCCATATCTATCTGTCTGTCTGTCTGTCTTTATGATTATTATTCTCCTTCTCCCGCTCCGTTTCAGTCTGTCTTTTCCTCTCTCCCCTCACCATTGTCTTCAGTTTGCCTTCCAATCCATTTGGTCTCTTTCTGACTATCTTTCTATCCTTCCTCATTAATTCCCTTCAAGTTCTTTTTGCATAACTTCAAACCGAGTTTTTTCCTTTGAATCTATTACACCTTCATTACATCACTTTCTTCACTATATATACCTCTCTTCGTTGCTCCTCCACTACAACTTGCTATCTCACATCTCTACCTCCTCTTCCAGCGGCATCATCCCACATGTGACCCTAGAATGTTACGTTACGTTGTCACTCTCTCTCATCAATCAATTCAACTCTCCCATGCACCTCCTTCCTTCCACATCATCCTGTGTTTTTACTCTTTACAATTATCCACAGGCTGCATCATTCTAGTCCCACTGTTCTATATACGATTGCAAAAATAATATACATAAATAAGTAATTATATTTCTGATATATATAAGTTTGCAAAAATGTATACACAATTAAGTACTTATATTTTTGAAATTCCTTTATAAGTAAAATATAAATAGATATAAAAACAATTTAGCCTATACATCTTCCTGCAAATGCATAAACTTTATAACACTGATAGTTACTTATGGATAAAAGGGGAACGGAATTCATAAAAGACAGTAAACATCTCATTTTCGTATTGTTTGTTCTACCCTCTTTAACAACGTCTCCCATTTCCCTAGTTCTTTAGCTTAATATTTCGTAAGGGAAACGAAAGAAAAAATAAAGACAAAACATGTGGAAAGAGAAAAAATTAATAAAAAAATTAATACATATATATCGAGGGACAAAAGACGTGGAAAAACAAACTTGGTGTAAATAACTGCAAGTAAATTTTAATAAACAAACTGCACCTTATTTATTCAGCACGAAAATATGCAGAAATTGATTACACACACACACACACACACACACACACACACACACACACAGTATCTCTCTCCCTCTCCCTCTCCCTCTCCCTCTCCCTCTCTCTCTCACACACACACACACACAAACAAACACACACACCCACACACACAGTCTCACTCTCCCTCTCTCACACACACAAACACACACACACACACAGACAGTCTCTCTCTCGCCATCTCTCTCTCTCTCTCTCTCTCTCTCTCTCACACACACACACACACACACACACACACACAATCTCTCTCTCTTCCTATCCTTATCCCTCTCTCCCTCACACACACACACTTTCAATCCACCCCCGCCCACAGTAATTATAGGTCAGTCCTCCTGTCCTCTCTCAATGCCGTCACTAGGAGAGTTGCATCACCATCAATATCACCACCACTACCACCACTACCACTACCACCACCACCACCACTACCACCACTACTACTACTACTACCATCATCAACCCCGTCGTCACTATCATCATTCAACTATCGCGAAGCTCTAAAAGGGTTGGCTATATTCAGGAAAATTTTGGCGAATGTATACGTGTGCTAAGGTTATAATATTCCTCTATATTATAATTCAGTTTTTGTTTCGTTTAGGGGAGAGTATATATAGGCTAGGCTATACTTTTGGTACATTCGAGCACCTTGATTCCTCCAAAGTATGCCAGGAAACAGGACCATATAAACAAAAATAATGACATAGCCTGTTGCTAGGAATAGTTTGGAGTAAAGCATTATCTCCAAAAAAAATGCCCAAAACTATATATTGTACACCCTCCCCTTAACGTCACCAGGGTATCATCATAATCATTATCATCATAAGAAGGGGTGAGTTGTTATTAGGGATACTGAGGCAAAGTGATTTTTCCACCCTATACTGCTGATAACTAAACAAGGATACTAAAAAAAAAGTATGTGTTCCGTGGCTTAGTTTGGACTAATCAATAGGAATCAATAAACTTTCCTATGCACACAACATTTCTAACACACACACACACACACACACACACACACACACACACACACACACACTATTTCTGACACACAAACACACTATTTCTAACACACACACACACACACACACACAAACTATTTCTAACACACACACACACACACACACCATATTTCAGTTTCAACACACACACAAACAGACCATAATTCAGTTTCACCACAACACACACACACACACACAGTACCTCTATATTTCTCCTGTGTCATTACCTCCATCGTTACATGCAGCTATCGCCATCACAGGAACGATTGACCCCGCTGGTATCATTCTGGGATCATTCCGAGAGAGAGAGAGAGAGAGAGAGAGAGAGAGAGAGAGAGAGAGAGAGAGAGAGAGAGAGAGAGAGAGAGAGAGAGAGAGAGAGAGAGAGAGAGAGAGAGAGAGAGAGAGAGAGAGAGAGAGAGAGAGAGAGAGAGAGAGAGAGAGAGAGAGAGAGAGAGAGAGAGAGAGAGAGAGAGAGAGAGAGAGAGAGAGAGAGAGAGAGAGAGATAGCCCTATAGTCTAAGGAACTTACTATATGATATAAACTCTGCAACTACGAGCATTAACATTTTAAACTAGACGAGAACTTAATAACAACATAATATATAAAGTGTTGCTGCTAATATTCAATCTGGCTAACACCTAACGACCTAACTCAACGCTGCAACACCACCCGCAGAGCAACACGTTAAAAAACATTATCCCAGTGCAATAAAAATGTTAACTTATGCACAAGAGGAAGAATTAAAAAGAGTTTTGTTTATATTTAAAACGAACCAAAGCTGCACAGAATATATTTACACCGAATATTATCAGGGATTTTACATTATCTTAATTTACGCGCATAATAATAGGCATGCATATATTATTTCAGATACGACTTTTATGCTAAAATATATGTATGATCTTATCTTACAATATCTCGTCCATTTTCTCTTAAGACTATATATTCATTCCTCCCTTTTATACGTGTTGAAGGCGTTCCTGCCCACACGTTCATGTCACTCCTACCATCACCTTGTATCATCCTTATAACACACCTACCTATACCTACCTACCCTGTTGTCAGTCCTCTCCTCTCTCCTCTCCCCATCAGAGTCTTCTTAAAGGAAACACAGAAGAGGAGAAGGAGGAAAAATAGAAAAAAGAGGAGAAAGGGTAGAAAGAAGAGGAGAAAGAGAAGAACGAAAGAGGAGAAGAAGGAGAAGAAAGAGGAAGACAATTAAGGTGGAAGACTTGTTTTGTGTTGGTAATTCTGGAGCAACTAAATTTATCCTCCAAACTATTCCAAGCAACAGAACACCATTTATTTTTGCTCGTCTGGTCTTGTTTCCTAGCATATTTTGGAGAATCAAGGCACTCCATTGTACCAAAAAAGAATTACCACCTTAACACACACACACACACACACACACACAGACACCTTTCCACCCTAGCACTCATCAATTCATATTCTCCAGCTTTTATTATTATCGAATTGTATAGAGAGAAAGGAAGGGTTTATTTTTTATGATACACGTAGTAGTGGGTGCAGCAGAAGGGAGTGATAAGTTAAATACAATAAGCATCTTTGGTGTAAGTTAATTAGGCTGGTCTTTGTATATGTTGTACAGGGTTTCACTCGCTCCCCTTCCCTTCCTATATGTGTTTTCTTTTTTCTCGTTCTCTGCAATACTTTTTCACTCCATTCCTTCCTCCTCCCCCTTCCCTGCTCTCACACCAAATAATGTCATCTTTCTCACCTCTCATTCCCTCCACCCTCACTTACTTCTCACTCCAAACTCACCCTTCCCTCTCCCCTCTTCTTTCTATCTCTCTTGTTCCTTCGTTCACCAACCTATCTTTCACACTTTCTCCACTTTCCTCACCTTATATTCTTTCCTCCTCACCAATTTTCACAACCTATCTACCTCCTCCTCCACCTCTCTCTCTCTCTCTCTCCATTATCATCACCACCACCACCACCTCGTCCCTCTTCCCACCTACACTCTCCCTCTGTCACTTCCAAGCCTTGCCCCCCTCCCCCCAACCCCTACTCACCCTCCATAACCATTTCCCCCTCTCCTTCCCCCCCCCCTCCTACCTACTCTCCCTCCCTCCCTCCCTCCTCACCCCTAACATGGAGTGATGGAAGGCAGTCTTTGTTCCCAGTGAGGTCATGTCCAGTATTTATTAATCTTATTACTCTTCCTACCTCTTTGTCTGCCCCTCCGACTTTCCAATTGATCACACTCCCTCGCCCCGGCATAATCCTCCTCATAATACTTCGCTCGGATTCGCCATTCAAAAGCCTAGGTGATTATGAGGCCAATTTTTCACCATCGAACTTCATACCCTCTTTTTTTATAAAAAATTTATATACGGTACTATTATTGTTATATTATTTATTTCCTTTAATTATCGATCCTGTATTAAATATTCAATGTCATAAAATAATGTATGCTATGTTCTTTATCACTATATATAGATGCTATATACATTTTGGCCATAGATTTTTTTTTTTTTTTTTGTACTTCCAACTTCGATCGCTTGTGGAATATTGTTGTTTTTATGGAAACGAACCTATTAACGTGTGACTGCACGTGGAACGGAATTGAGGCATAACAAAATAAAATCTCAATTAATAACACTACAAATAATTAATAATACACCAGACTAAATATCGTGAGTAAAATGTCACTACAGAAAGCCCCTCCCCCCGTCCAAGACACAGGTAATAAATATAAAAAAAATTACCTCACCCAAAGTGTCGTCATCCTTCTCCCCTCGACTTTCAGAAAAATGTAAAAATGAAACAAAAAGGTTGAGCTGGAGCCACGCCACGCCACGCCACGCCACGCCACCTTCACCGTGATAACCATCGCACAACAGGCGTCACCCGACTTGCCTACGCTAAAAGTAAAGAAAAAAAAGGCTAGTTCTTCTTTTCCTCCCATCCCATAACTTTGATGAAAAAAGCGAATCACACACACACACACACAAAAAAAGACAAAATAAAAAAAATATAAAGTTCTTTCCTCCCATCCCATAACTTTAGGAAAAAATAATGGGTCCACGAAATATAAACGAGCGATATAAAAATAAAGCTGTGGTGAACTTGGTTTTATTTACTATATGGTTCGTAAATACCAACGGATCCTTTCATCTAGTAAAGGCAAAACAAACGAAGATCAATTAATTTGCTGTATTACCATCACATTTGTCAGTAACACAAGCTATTAATGTACACAAAAGTTTGGTGGTATCATCTACTTTTGTCTCTGTATATGAACTATGAAAATCAGTGTTGTGAATATTATCATCGAACACACATGATTAAGTGATATTTATAATGATTTAAGAGTATGCAATTTTGGATATAATAAGTTGACTGTCATTGTACAGACAAAGAAGCAGAGAGGACTTTTGAGAACAATTATTTTACGGTGTTTACGCATACACAGTACATGTCTGGTAAGCCAATTATCCTACTTACTGTTTGTGCGCCCATTCATGCATCTAGGTTACCTACAAGGCCTAACTCACAAACCCTTCCGTGCCATTGTTTGACGGAATAAGCAGCCCTCCAATTCCGTTAACATAGAACGACTCCATTACTACCGTCGTCTCTCTCTCATTACCACTACCACCATCACCACTACCATCGCTACAACTACCACCACAACTTCTACCATCACCACTAACACCATCAATACCATTGTTACAACTACCACCACAACTTTTACCATCACCATTACCACCATCAATATCACAGTTACAACTACCAACACAACTTCTACCATCACCACTAACACCATCAATACCACCGTAACAACTACCAACACAACTTCTACCATCACCACTACCACCATCAATACCACCACCGTAACAACTACCACCACAACTTCTACCATCACCACCACATCCGTCAACCATTCCCACTAAGGCGTCACTCCCCCCTCCCCTTCCTTCCCTCGGCAGCCATTCACCCAACACCAGAATATTATTATTTATCACTTATATTGATACAGGGTTCAAGGCCCTCACCTACTACTGTCTGCCTACCTGGTCTCCCTTACCCGACTCGTCTTATGTTTACTTTAAAAACACAGCATACTTTATAATACTTACAGATACCGTATACTGGTTTGTCTTCTCTGTTTATAAGTCTGCCCTTAACCCCTAAAGGCCGGTTGACGTGATAGACCGTCTTACGTAAGGAACCGGGCAACTGCACCTACCGTCACAGCGATTTAGCGCTATTTCGCGCCCTGTACGGCTAGTTTTTCTTGTCGTTGGGCGAGAAAATACACTCACAATATCGATCCGCTACCCACTCAGTCGATTCTGGGAGCCCACGATGGCTGGGCGATTTTTAAGTATTTGCCCTTGTCCGAATTTGTGCTCTAACGATCGTAAGACAATACCGTAGTGAATATATGTACGTGAGTGACACCATGATATTCCTACAAGGTTACAAATTATTATTTAGTGTATAGATCATGACAGACGATATATAATGGGGTAGTAATAAGAAAATAACACCACAAAACGCGCCCATACAGGCACAATCGATAGTAAATATACGTGTTTCCTACGGTACAAGTCGGTTTGTTTATCATTTTCTAAGTGACAGTTACACGATGATATATTCCTACAAGTGTTCATACTATTTTTAGTGTTGAAATCATGACATACGATATATAATAGTAGTAATACGAGTGAGTTGACAACAGACTTGGGCGGGAAACTGAACTCGTCATGCCGTAGTCACACCGCTCTCACGCATACACACGGACACACCGCTGTCTCGCGCACAAACATGGTTCACTTCAACTCGCCCTATCTCCACAACTATTCATCGTACAGCCCTCCCGATGGTACCATTGGAAAGAGGAAGAGTTGAAGGTAATGATGGAACAATTTTGAAGTCAGTACACTATATAGGTTAAGAGTGTGAGCGTTGTGAATATAGGGCAAATCGAGGAATTTTGACGCTAGCGGCAGGGTAGAAACGTGGAGGCAAGGTCTACCCTTCCCGGACTGCAGGGTTAAGGGAAGAGTCTTTTGGTAGAATGGAGTGTCTTAATTCCTCCAAAGTATGCCAGGAAACAGGACCAGATGAACAAAAATAATAGGGGTCTGTTGCTGGGATTTGTTTCGAGGAATCAATATCTCCAAAAATGCCCAAACTGTACTCCCCCTTAAAATATTATCTACTTGCCTCCCTGTACAGCTCCATTATTCCCTACTTACCGACCAACCTTTTTACCTACAGTATATTATAGCCTATGGTACTGTAGCTATAGCAGTAAGTCGTCTATTCAACTTAATAATGATCCAACCAAAAGAAAAAAGAAAACACGTTTTGCTTCAAATTGGTCTAGATTGCAAATGGTCCGTCTTACTTTAGAAATGGCTACGGGACAAAAGACAAGACTCCTCTCACTAGTGAAGAATATGCAGTAAAGGACATATATATATCCACGGTGACGTAAGAGTTGCGTAAAACGTACAACGACCACACAGACACAGTGCCAACCATTTAGGCTAACTAGTTCACCAAATCTGATAAACCAGCAAAGATGAAAGACATCCTGGCTGCCACTTGTAGGGAATTATTTTATCCATTCCATGCTCGTGCAAAGATAAAGTGTATATTATGTGTTGTGTGTATCTTTGTTTTGAATATACAGTTTGTGCAGTCCCCCTTTGACAAGTGATCTGAAAGTTAAATTATATATATCATGTTTCGGTATAATGTAGGCTACAAATTGTTGTGTTCCATAGCCTATTCTCGCCTTGTTCATGTTTTATATTGAATAATTTCTGTATTCATAACAGCAAAACAGTGTGTCAGTGCAAGTAACTGAGTGATAAATATAAACAACATGCATCCGAATCTGTGCATGTGATATATCGCGATAAACACAGTAGTACCAGTATGCATGAGGAGTATGTGGCTGAGTGAGTACCAGTATGCATGAGGTATATGTGGGAGAATCTATTTACATGCGACGCGTAAATTATTGCGTGCGAGGAATTTTCCTATGTATCTTGTAACACAATCTGGAGCACGAAAACATATAAATAAAAAATCATGCAATAAATCTATGCAGACCAACATGACATATTTTTTTCTGCAGACGTTTTAGTTTTTGGGGTGAATTTCAAAGAGACAGACAGGACCCCAAAATATGGTGGGTGTTAATGTTTGAGTGTCAGAGAGCGACCGTCACTCACCCACCCTCACTCACTGGCATTTACATCTTCACCCTCCATCCTTCCCTCCCTCCATCCCTCCTCTCTCTCTCTCTCCCTCCCTCCTCTCTCTCTCCCTCCCTCCCTATCATTTACATTTGCACCCTCCGTTCCTCTCTCCCTCACTATCATTTCCATTTTCACCCTCCATCACTCGTCGTCACTCCTATTTTTAATCACCAGTATTTACATTTCCACTTACATTATATTCCCTTGTTCATTACCATTATCATTTACATCTTCACTCCCTTTGATCCCTTTCACTGTCACCTTTATCTTTCTTGGATACAATTTTACTATTTAATATTTCTTCGTTCAATTTTCCCTTTAGCACGTTTACACAATTTCACTTACTCGGAATTGTTCACGCATTCACCATTTGTACGACCATCTTCATCATTTTCAGTTAAGAGTTACACTCACTATCAATTTCATCTTCAATCGATATGTTTCCTCCTCACCCAATCTCTATCGAGTCGCTGCCTCACACACAGTTACCAGTTTGTATTTATCATCATCATTATCACCATCATTCTCTTACTCATCACCGTTTTACTAGACAAAAGCATCAATCACTTTCACCGTACAAACCTCAACACGTTACTGAAGGCAATTACTCCTATATTTGTCGTACAAGGTTAAATTCCTGAGGAAATTATCATATACCATTTAACATCAACATCAAGCAGAAAGGCCACGTGACATACGGTTTCAATTCTTGTACAACAGCTAACTTTCACATGAGGGAGACGATTTTTCTTGATGGAAGGGAACACACACACACACACACACCTAAATCATCACCATTTCAATCTACTCTCGCTACCCATCTTTGATCTAATTCTAACACATCAAAATATCTACTCTAATATTACGAATTACTTTTTATACGTATGCATGCACAATGAAAAAAAATATATATAAAAAAAGTCATAGTGTTAGAGGACCAAAAATCAAGGCCTATATTACTCATGTTACATAAACTAATGATACATCCACGTGTTTACATCATAATAAAAACGAAATACATAGAAGTTTAGAACCAATAAAAGTATCAAACCTACGATGTAGAACAACGTACAAATTATCGTATTACGAAAAGAAATAAAAAAAATGATAGAAAAGAAAAACATCTAGAATAACAAAACAAGCACAGTTTCCTCCATGAAGGTTAAAATAATCAATCAATGTGCGAACAATAAGGGTTGACAGACACCACACCTTGGCCAGGTCCATAGTGCGCAGGCGCTCATCCGTCTGCAGCCGCTGGTACATGGCGCGCGCCAAATTCGACCGTAAGTATGGTCCGCCTTGTGCTCCAGCCATCACAGCGAGGATGATCGTCACTTGTAACCCCAGATTCCGTACAGTCCGCGGGGTCACCATCAACACCAGGGTAGTTGTTTGATACGTGAGATACCCAGGGTGGCGTAGCGAACGAAAATAAGGGCGAAACACAGTCAGGGGTGGCAGTATGTCCACGTGAAATAACGGGGTAAAGGCTGGGATGTTACAGGGCTTGCTCCGACCACCAATGTCATCAGCTTTATCTGGCTTTATCTTGCTTTCACTCGTTTCTAAGGTGTACACAAAGATTGCTAGAGTATCAGGGGATAGTTCAACGCATGTAGAGTGGGTGGACAATGCTAAAAAGGCAAAACAACAACACGTAAACACTATACTAAGTCACTCAAAACAAAAGACCTTGGGAAAAAGATGGCTGGTATGTTTACTGGGAGGTGCTGCCATCTAGCGGCGCGCGGAACAACCAGCTCACGAGGGAGGTTTAAAATCCGGATCGATGATACGCGGTGGTGGACGTGGTTTTATGGGATATTTTTTTATGCAACATTTAAATTACTTTTTTATTATTATTATTGTTGGGTGGAATGTTGTTATTTAATACATTCATGTAAATTATAACGCACACTAACTTTCATACGAAGCGCAACAAAGGAAAAAAACAAACAAGGAGAGAGCTAGGATAAAAAAAAAGAGGTATACGTACACGAAAAACGCATCTTCAAGGGAGCAAAATATAGCCTGAATTTATATTTTTTGACGAAGATCCGGGAAAAAGTTGGGGCAGGAGGAAGGGCCGTATCAAAGGAAGATTGAATTAGCGGAAGTTTGCCTATCTAATGTGTGCTTTCATAACGTAGACG
This sequence comes from Petrolisthes manimaculis, assembly GCA_034508575.1. Taxonomy (NCBI): domain Eukaryota; kingdom Metazoa; phylum Arthropoda; class Malacostraca; order Decapoda; family Porcellanidae; genus Petrolisthes; species Petrolisthes manimaculis. The sequence goes on from JAWZYT010003270.1 coordinate 74,139, forward strand.
CGCCCCAAAGAAACTTGATAAGAAGGGAGAGAGGGAGGGGAGGGAAGGGAAAAGGGGGAGGAAGGAGGTAAGAGGGGAGAGGAGAAAGGGAGGGGAGGGAAAAGGGGGAGGAAGGAAGGGAGAGGAGCGGCACGGAGGGAGGGAAGGAGAGAAGGAAAAAGGGAATTGAAAGACAGGGAGGGAAGGATGGAGAGGCAGAAATGGGGACAGCCTAAAAGAGAGAGAGAGAGAGAGAGAGAGAGAGAGAGAGAGAGAGAGAGAGAGAGAGAGAGAGAGAGAGAGAGAGAGAGATGTGGGGGGGGGGGGATATGTCAAGCCAAAAATATTAAAAGAGGAAAACAGAAGCGTTATTATGCTACGCAATGAAAATTTATGAATAGTGGCCATAAAAGAAGGGATCATAGGGTTCACAATACAAGCATAGAGAAGACCTTTATATACTGAACAAAGGAGTATCAGAAGGGGATAAACTTTTAGTATATATAAAATGTACTATACGTGAATATTATACGGTGATAATAATTGATTGCAAGAGTATAATTCAGAGGAGAGAGAGAGAGAGAGAGAGAGAGAGAGAGAGAGAGAGAGAGAGAGAGAGAGAGAGAGAGAGAGAGAGAGAGAGAGAGAGAGAGAGAGAGAGAGAGAGAGAGAGAGAGAGAGAGAGAGAGAGAGAGAGAGAGAGAGAGAGAGAGAGAGAGAGAATAAATCATTAATAAAATCAGCAATAACAATAATGATGATGATGAAAAGAACAAGACCCATGTATGAGTCATCTAAGAAACTTGTTAATAATGATAATATTTACCGAATTAATAATGGGGCGATGACGAGGGGAGCTTCCAGTCTCATCAGGACCTACTAATGGGTGAGGGGAAGTGGAAGGGAAGGAGGAAGAAGGGAGAGAAAAGAGGAGGGAAGGTGGGATAGGGAAGAGAAAAGAGGAGGGAAGGAGGAAGAAGGAAGAGAAAAGGAGGGAAGGTGGGATAAAGGGTGGAAGAACGAACGTAGAGAGAGGAATAATGGAGAAAAAAGAGGAGGGAATGAGGAATAATGGAGAAAAAAGAGGAGGGAATGAGGAAGAAGAGAGAGAAAAGGAGGGAATGAAGAAGGGAGAGAGAAGAGGAGGGAAGGTGGGAGAAGGGAGAGAAAAGAGGGGTAGAAAAGTAGAGAGAGGGAGGAAGAAGGGAGAAAAAAGAGGAAGGGGATGAATGGTAAAAGAGTGGAGGGGGAAGAGGGGTAGAAAAGTAAAAAAAAAAAAAGGAGGGAAGGAGGAAGAAGGGAGAGAAAAAGAGCGGAATAGGGGGTTAGAAAAGTGGAAAGGGGAAAATAATGGAGGAAGAACTGAGAAAAAAGGGGAGGAAAGATAAGGAAAGTGAGAGAGAGAGAGAGAGAGAGAGAGAGAGAGAGAGAGAGAGAGAGAGAGAGAGAGAGAGGAAAGGGATAGGCCTATATATGTGAAGGGAAGAGAAGGGTAAGCCGATATGGGAGGGGGGTGGGGGTCAAAGGGGGTTGGGAAAGGGGTAGAAATGTGAATGAGCCTGGGGAACTGTAGAAGGTGAGATACAGATTTATAATTATATACAGAGAGAGAAACAGGAAAGGGCAAAATATGATGAAATAGGAGATATGGAACAACCAAAATATACAAAGGAGAGAAGATGGAAAATATATTTGAATGTGTAACAAAACAGAAAAAGGAATGATAATACGAGAGAGAGAGAGAGAGAGAGAGAGAGAGAGAGAGAGAGAGAGAGAGAGAGAGGAGTGTGATGAAATAAGCCAAGCGTAGGAGAGGGCAGACATAGAAGGGGGTGGGATAGGCCTATAGAGAGAGGAAGGAAGGAAGGGAGAGGGAGGCCTATAGGCGAGATCAAGAAATTTAACTGATGAAGAATTAATGTAAAATCGATCCCCTGCTCCAGCCATGGGTCCCTATTACTACCCCTAACCCCTACTAACAGCCCAATTTGCTCATCGTCAGCTTGGAAGGGTAGTTAAGGGGGTAATATACTTTTAGCACTATGATTCCTAGGACCAAACCATTTCTACCACACATATTTACAATTCTATGTCCTCTTTTCCTTTCTCCCTTCCCTTCCTGTTTCATCATTTGAGTAAGACTTAGTTATCCCATCCTTACCATCTTTCATACAATTCTTTCTGTGTTTTCCCTTCCTTTCTCCTTTCCTTTCCTGCTTCGCCTTTTGAGTAAGTCATCCTATCTTTACCATCGTTCACACTTTTCTCTCCTTATCCCATCCTTTACATCACTACCACCTATTCCTTCAGTTTTATTCGTAATTTTTTTTTGTTCACACATTCTTTTTACTATTAAATTTTTGTGACTTACTTTTATACCACACTATCTTTGTATCATCATCAGGCCATAGGAGGATATTTTTCGCCATTATTCGGTTTCATCATCATCAACAATAATTTATCAAAAGTTGTGAATGATCTCCATTGATGTTTCCGGAAATGATTTTGCTGTCATAAGGAAAAAATAACTGTAGGATATTCATGGCGTTGATTCGTATCTCAACTGTCCACCACCACATGCATCTTTCTTTTCTAAAATCAGTTCATGTTATATTCTGGGAGATACAGTCTTATAGAGGAGGTTTATGCTACATGCAGCGTGTATAACTCATCCCTATATTCCATCTATTATTCATCATAGACTTGCTTCGTTCACTCTTTGTTGGTTTCAGAGGTTCAAAGTATCTAAAAAGTGGACAAATATATATTATTGAATGATAACATTAATCCTTACTTGCACATGTCATCCTCCACAACCACATGCACACACACACCACATCTTCCCATGCTTCATCCTATATACACACTTCATCCACACTCATCCCTCAAAACCACATCCACAGTAACTATCACCCACAACCCTATACCTCCCACTCCACACCTATACCTGTTTATCTGATACCATACTCCTTCCATACTACCTTTATTTCTCATTTGTATAATTTCATCTTTTTCCTATTCTTCCCTATTTTTTCTTCCATACTTTATCCTTCCTTCTAGCTTACTTCGCCCTTTCCAATCCACACCTCCCTCCCCTCCCTCCCTCCCCTGCCAACCAACCCATCACCATCTCCCTCACAAGGCCCCATTCGTTCTTGAAATACCCATCACTTATTCGCCTCTCACATATCTCAGTCACCGCAACATTCGTCTTCTTCCTCCACTCGTACAATCGCTGCCAATAGTCCTTTCCTTACCCACGCCGACGATTTCAAGACGATGGACTCAATTTCAGGACGATGCAGGGTGTGATTCGGGTTTGTTTTTATTCTCAGTTATATAGGTATGAATTAATAGCTTACTACTGGCGGGTTTGTTTTATTCTCAGTTATGTTTAGATGAGAATTAATAGCTGACTATATACTGGCGCTTAGTGTACAGTTGTCTCCACTTTTGTGTGTCCCACGTAGCACTGCGAATATCTGTCCCCGTTAAACTCATGTACTCGTATCTATATATTTGGAGTTTCGCTTCTTGGATTCGAGAGACAGAGATTCGAAAAAAAACATACCCATATCCCACCTCCCATCTCCTTGCTCTCTCTCTCTCTCATCCATTAATCCCCCCCTCCCTCTCTCACATCCATCCACTTCCCACTCTCCTATACCTCTCTCTCTCTCTCTCTCTCTCTCTCTCTCTCTCTCTCTCTCTCTCTCTCTCTCTCTATCCCATCTTCCATTCACACACATCCATCCACCACCCACATCCCTCTCTCTCTCTCTCTCCCAGCTAATGAGGCTCGGTGGGCCTTGTTAGCGTGGGAGACGGGGCGACAATTGGCCTGATTTGGACATATTGAAGAAAGGGACGGGTCGCATTAGTCTCAGTCCTACTCAGTTATTTTTTCCCTTCTCTATTCCCTATTCCTCTCTCTTTAGAATTATCTCTTCCTCAATCTTTAAGACTTTCCCATTGTTGTCGTTTGTAGTAATTATTTTGTTTCGGTCACTTCTATTATTATCTTTTCTAGACAGGGTGTTATTAATGTTTCCATCTATTGTATTATTCATGTTGGTTTTAATTTGCAAGCATTACTCGTCATAAATAGGTTTTTTCTTTGGGGTGACTTCTCATTTATACACCACAGTTCTGAAGTTCTGAATTTGTATACAATTTATACTGATGTTATTTTCTTTTGAGAATTTGCACTTTTTATATATATATATATATATATATATATATATATATATATATATATATATATATATATATATATATATATATATATATATATATATATATATATATATTTATTTATTTATTTATTTATTTATTCATTGATCACTACATTGTGCTTATTTTTGCTACATGTGAAAGAATATGTTCAAAGTGCTGTTTGTTCATCTGCAACATTCCATTCCTGCAATACAAACATCTGAAACATATCCTCAGAAATCTAGGTGAGTTTCCCTTCACTTTTTGCCTCCTTAATACAATATCATAAATATATTGTAACGGCTAAACTATGTATAATTCCACATTTCATCAAAGGGACATTTTTGCTTGAATTGTCCAAGCAGGTCATCATTCAATTTAATGCCTGGCATGCTGATCACCCGGTATAATTATATATACAGTTTATATACAGAGAGAGAGAGAGAGAGAGAGAGAGAGAGAGAGAGAGAGAGGGAGAGAGATGTGAGAACTGTGAGTGAGAGGAGTGTGAGAGAAACAGAGGGAGAGTGGGTTGGGGGGGGGGGGGGGGGGCGCAGGCGAGAGGGTGTCATCGGCCCCTTTGAAATTACGAGGCTTTAGAACCAGGGAATTTCAGGAATTAGGATCCTCTTTGAATTGGTGGCGTATGAGGGAGGGACGGAAGAGAGGAGGGAGGAGGGCAAGGAGATAGGAGGACAAGGAGATAGGAGGACAAGGAGATACGAGGACAAGGTTAGGCAAGGGATAG
>JAWZYT010003271.1:0-65000 GCA_034508575.1 Petrolisthes manimaculis
TGTGTGTGTGTGTGTGTGTGTGTGTGTGTGTGTGTGTTGGTTATTTATGAGAGAAAGAGTGTGTGTGTGTGTGTAGTTCTCGTGATTGTACAGTTGGCTCCACTCCCGCGTTTCTCACCTCGCGTTGCCAATGTTGGGCAAGTCAGAAATTCGAATCCCGATCCACAAGATATAAAATTCGAAACCTTCATATCCTTAGAGTGAAAGATATGAATGTTTCGAATATTGTAACTTGTGAAACGGGATTCGAATTTCTGACTGGCCCAACATTGGCAACGACAGGGGAGAAACGTGGGAGTGGAGGCAACTGTATATCTGTACAGTCATGGCCGATAGTGGTGGAGCAAGGGTTCAATGAGTATTAGAGAGTAACTGAACGGAATTCGAACAAGTGAGTCTTTTAATTAAACCTCTCAACGTTAAGAATGGTTTAGAAAATTCATTGTTGGAAGTGTGTTAATTTATTGTCTAACTCTAACACTCCTTATATCCTGGTCCATCACTGTACACACACACACACACACACAGCCATCGTATACACCATGAACGTTCTTGAATACTTGGTGGTGAAGGACACATTGGCTACATTGGAGTGCCTTGATTCCTCCAAAGTAAATATTTATCACACCAAACAAACACACAAACAAATATATAAACAAGACCTGATAAAAACAAAAACAATGGTGGGGTCTGTTGTTGTTGTTGTTGTTGTTGTTGTTGTTGTTGTTGCTTGGAGTAGTTTGGAGGAATCATTTGCTTCAACACCACCAACACTGTACTGTCGTTGTTGTTGTTGTTGTTGTTGTTGTTGTTGACAAGAATAGCAACACATGAGCTCAACTTAGCAATAAGGGATAAAGGGTTGTTTGTTTATTTGTTTGTTTGTTTGTGGTGTTGTTGTTGTTGTTATGACGTCACCAGGCAGTGTTATAACGTCACTTGTATTGTTGTGACGTCACCAGGCAGTGTTGTTGTGACGTGACCAGGCAGTGTTATGACGTCACCATATAGGGACTTTCTGTAAAGCTACTGATTCCTCCAAACTAGGCCACGAAACAGACCACCTCAGTAGTAAAGTCATGGTCTAATGTACTGCAACACCTTCCAATGAGATGGCTTCGAAAAATGATCCGAAACTATAGCTGTTGGTGTGTGCAATTTTGGTTCATAAAATTAACTCAAATAGCTCGCTTTTATTCACCAGGTTACAGTACATTAGACCATCACTTTACAGCCATGGGTGATAGTGCTTGACCACTCAGGGTCCAAGGAGTGTTGGTGAGCAACTGAACACAGTTCGATCAAGTGAATTTTACAAACCATTCTCAACAATAATAATAGTGAGAGGTTTAGAAGATTCACATTTAGGGGACCTTCTATTCTGTTATTGTTTGGTGGTAGAGTTTGGAGGAGTCACACACACACACACACACACACACCTTCCAAGTCCTCACATAGCCCATATGAGTCTAAGCCATGAGAGAATGAGACTAGGGGTGGTTTCTGGATGACAACCCACCCAAAGGCTGTACTGGTTCGAAATGTGTGTGTGTTTTCTTGATGGCTTGGTTAGACTCTGTGTGTGTGAGTCGCCTAATTGGGTGAGCTCAGCTGTCATCCGGTACTCACCAGCTTCAGATCTCAGGCTTCCACTCAGAGGTTTAAAATAACAGCTCAAAATTACGCTTGGAATTTGGCAAAAAGAAAAAAATATATTAACCTTAGGATAACCATTAAGGACCCTGTGATCGTGTATGGGAATTGGAGGCTTCTGATTCCTCCTGACCATGCCACGAACGAAGCCCCTTTCATATACGTGTGTGTGTGTGTGTTTTGTGGTAATATTTGAAGGACTCATTTACCTCCAATTTTCTGACTACATCACACACAGGGTCCCTTACAAATAAATCTCATTCATTGCCTTTTCCATCTCGTCTTGCCCTGAATTGTTCTGCCCTAATGTGACCTAACTTACCCTAGCCTTAAACAACCTAACCTAACCTGACCTAACCAGACCAGACCTCGCCTAGCCCAACATAACCTAACCTAAACTGACCTAACCCAACCAAACCTATTCTAGCCCAACCTTACCTAACCTAACCTAACCTAACCTAACCTAACCAAACTTTGCCTAACCAAACTTTGCCTAACCTAACCTAACCTAACCTAACCTAACCTAACCTAACCAAACCTATTCTAGCCCAACCTTACCTAACCTAACCTAACCTAACCTAACCTAACCTAACCTAACCTAACCTAACCTAACCTAACCTAACCTATCCTAACCTAATTCTGGTGTTAAGAGGATAATAATAATAATAATAAATAATAATAATAATAATAATAATAATAATAATAATATAATATACTTTTGGTACATTTAAGTGCCTTGATTCCTCCAAAGTCATGTAAACAAACAAACAAACAAACAAACAAACAAACAAGACACAATTTAATTAATAATGGTGGTGTCCTGTGATTGGCTGGAATATAATTATGGTTTATTTGGAGGAATCATTTGCTCCAGATTTACCCATGTCTATACATACACACATACGTACATACAGTACATAATATACACACACATACACTCTATTATTGTCGAAACGCACACACTCAAATATTGTCAACACACACACACACATATGAATACTGTCAAAACATACATACACACACTCTAATATTGTTAAAACACACACACATACACACACTCTAATATTGTTAAAACACACACACACACACACACTACATAGTCATAATAAAGTCGCAATCGCTATAATTATATGACATATTTGTAAAGTGCTATACAAAATGCTACATAAAATGGTGGAAAATGCTATAGAAAGTACTATAAAGTGCAATAAAGTGATAATTAAGTGCTATAAAGTGATAATTAAGTGCTATAAAGTGTTGTAAATTACTATAAAATGGTGGAGATTGCTATAGAAAGTGCTATAAAGTGCAATAAAGTGATAATTAAGTGCTATAAAGTGTTGTAAATTACTATAAAATGGTGGAGATTGCTATAGAAAGTGCTATAAAGTTGTGGAAATTGCTATAAACTACTATAAAGGGATAATTAAGTGCTATGAAGTGTTGTAAAGTACTATAAAGTGCTATACAATGGTGGAGATTGCTATAGAAAGTGCTATAAAGTGCTATAAAATGTGCTCAATCTCATTCAATACAGTGCTACGTAATGCTCGGGTCTGTGTGTGTGTGTCTGTGTGTAGTTAATATTTGAGAGAGAGAGAGAGAGAGAGAGAGAGAGTGTGTGTTGGTGTATGTTATAGTTAATATTTGAGAGAGAAAGAGAGTGTGTGTGTGTGTGTATGTCAGTTGATTCCAAACAACAACAACAACAACAACAACAACAACAACTACATGATAATAAGTGTTGTTTAATAATTGTTTGTATGTACAGTTGGCTCCACTTCCGCGTTTCTCACCTCGCGTTACCAATGTTGGGCAAGTCAGAATTTCGAATCCCGATCCACAAGTTAAAAAAATCGAAACATTCATATCCTTAGAGTGAAAGATATGAATGTTTCGAATATTTTAACTTGTGAATCGGGATTCGAATTTCTGACTGGCCCAACATTGGCAACGACAGGGGAGAAACGCGGGAGTGGAGCCAACTGTATGTATGTCAGATAGTACCACTACTATTACTACTGCTACCACCCCTACTATGACTACTACCACCCCTACTATGACTACTACCACCATTACGACTACTACTACCACCACTACCACTACTACTACCACCACTACAAAAAACGGAGAATGATGAAAGAGAAGGTGTGTGTTTGTGTGTGTGTGTGTTATCTCTTGTTTGTGAGTGTTTGTGTGTGTGTATGTGTGTTATGATTATTTCCATATTGTAATTAACCCTATGTATGTATGTGTTATAGATTGTGTGTGTGTATGTGTGTATATATATAGACTACGTAGCACAACACACTAACAACATTACAAGGGATACAGTTATTTGTAATACCATTCTGTACTAAGACATTATTGTATTATATTGTACTATAGTCGAGATAAACTCAGAATCTGAATAGGCCACGCCCCCTCCTGCCTGTACTCATACGGCTGGCAGCGGCCTGTGGCACCAACCATAATAATTAATAACTAGGCCCCCTATATTCGAGTTCATTAATTACTAAATTTTTGCTTCGTCACAAGTTTACAGTTTTCAGCAACTCATATTTCAGTTTGTCATGTGTCATTCTTACACTGATAACGACATTAGAGTTGGGCAACTTTACATTTCAGTCGGATCTTTAATTATGTTTGAAATGGTGTTTAATGGTGCACGGGCCGGCGGCGAGCTCTGCCAGACCTATGTAAGAAAGGGGAGTCAAGGATGTACGCCAGTCAGTGCCTTACTGGCTGCTGGAGGGGAAGGTCACTCCACTGTCCAGCCATGCATGGTGGATCAGCCGGTACAGCAACACTTGCCAGTCAAGCTAGAAATAATGTCCTTAACGTGCTCAAGTACTTCGATAAGAGAGAAACTGCACAACAATAAATGCAAAACTACAGGTATTAAAACGATCTTGTATTGTTCAATGAATTAATCTGGTACAATACAAGAACATGTTACGTTATCCACGGTGCTGACAGGAAAGGGGGCGTGGCCTACTGAGATGCTAAGTTTGTACCGACTGTAGGAAGACCATTTTTGTGACCATTGTGTACTAGTACGTGTGTTGCACTAGTAATACAGTTATTAAGACAGTTCTGTACTAGGTAGTGCAGTATTTGAGAGAGCATTGTGTACTAGGATGTATATTAGTACTAGGAATGCAGTTTTTGAGAGAGCATTGTGTACTAGGATGTGTATTTGTACTAGGAATGCAGTTTATGTGGTCATTCTGTACTAGTTAGGCTAATACAGTTTGTAACACCGTTCTGTACTAGGAAAAGGAGTTTGTACACTAGGTAATACAGTTTGTCATACCAATCTGTACTAGGTAATGCAGTTTTTGAGACAATTCTGTACTAGGACATGAATTGTACTAGGAATACAGTTTGTACTACTATACTGTACTATTGTCTGATCACTCCATCAAGTCCGTTTAGGGTGAGACAGGGAAGGTTATTTACTACTACCCTCGCTGACAAATGTATCTCTCTCTTATTTGCTAACTATATGCTATGATCTCTCTCTATAAAACACTGCACGGCCGCATTGTTTGACCTAAACTAAAAAGTAATACGTCATTTTGATCGGTGAAGCCTGGGAAGCGTCCTCAGCCTATATATTTTTTAATGACCAATGGGGGGTTGGGGGCTTCGATCCCAGTACCCCTGCAGCCCAAGCCGCTGTTATTTGGCCTTAACCGAAAGATCTCAGGTTCGAATCCCCGGTACAATTAAAAAAAAAAATTTTTGACCATTCTGACCGGTGTAGTCCCGGGAATGTCCTTGGTGTAATTTTATTTTGGGTGGATATGTGTTTCTTGAATTATCAGCTTAAAACAACCAAAGATGTATGGCTTTCTCAACATAGACTCTATGGTCTCAAGCATCAAGGATGCAGGCAGGCCTGGCTTCCATGCCCAGTTTAGGAATGAATTCAAACCACAAAATGTTGAACACCTAAATTTATGGACTCCTTCCACCCTCCTAATAAGTTCACATAAAAATAATTAGAGGAAATTTATTGACAAAACCACATGTAGGATCTTCACCCGGACAACGTCGACCCAACCTGAACAGACTTTATGAAGCAATCAGACTATAGAACATGTACTGTACTAGGTAATGCAGTTTGTACTATCATTCTGTACTAGGTAATGCAGTTTGTACTATCATTCTGTACTAGATAATGCAGTTTGTAATATTCTGTACTAAGTAATGCAGTTTGTACTATCACTGTACTAGGTAATGCAGTTTTTGAGAGAGCAATCAGTACTAGGACATGCATTGTATGTACTAGTAATTACCTGTTACTGTAGGACTATCGTTACTAGCAATGCCATCAATAGCGAATAAATAATTACCTGCAATAATACCATACACCTGTTGAAGTGGTGTGTGTGTGTGTATGTGAGAGAGAGAGAGAGAGAGAGAGAGAAAGGGGGGGGGGGAATTGGGACATATTTAAAGTGGAGAAAGAGAGAGAGAGAGAGAAAGAGAGAGAGAGAGAGGGCTTGGGACGTTTTAAAGTGGTGTGTATGTGTGTGTGTGTGTGAGGCTTTGGGACGTATGTAATGAAGGGGGGGGGTGGAGGGGAGGGGGTAGTATAGTGTTGGTGGGGTTGGTGGTAAATCTGGAGCAAATGATTCCTCCAAACTATTCCAAGCAACAACAACAACAACAACAACAAACACTTGCTGCAGCCTCCACAAACCCACACCACCATCCACTACACTACATGGCACAACACACACACACGGGGCTGTTAGGCCATACAACTTGAGGAACTTCAACAACAACACCCACACACATGCCAAGGAACATCAAAACAACACCCAGAACACGATACCACACACAAATACTATCATCTCTTCCACCCTGCCCACCCCAAACCAATCTCCAGAAACATATCCATACTCAAATCACTCATCAGTCCATCCAAACACTCAAAAACAACACACAGCTGTATGCACGACTTCCTGACATCCACCCATCTGAATCCTCCCTTCCCTGTGAGGACAGAGTCCACCTGGCCAGGCTGTGATGTGGCCACCACCTGGCCAGACTGTGGTGTGGCCACCACCTGGCCAGGCTGTGGAGTGGCCACCACCTGGCCAGGCTGTGATGTGGCCACCACCTGGCCAGACTGTGGTGTGGCCACCACCTGGCCAGGCTGTGATGTGGCCACTACCCGGCCAGGCTGTGGTGTGGCCACCACCTGGCCCTTCTGACATATCACAAGAAGCTGGATGGAACCATTGTGGATGCTTGTCCAGGATACAACACAACACCTCATACTATTAAACACATTATTGAAGACTGCAATACACACAACCACACTCACCAACAACACAACATACACTTTCTGAGGGCACTGTGGGAAAGCCTGGTTCAGGCCATGACCTTCCTCAGGAGCTTGGGGCTGCTCGGCCAGACAACTTGACGAACTTCAACAACAACAACAGGACACAACCATCAATAATATTTGTTTGTTTAAGTATCTTGTTGTTGTTGTTGTTGAAGTTCCTCAAGCTGTCTGACCGAGCAGTCCTGAGCTCCTGAGGTCATGGTCTGAACCAGTCTTAGAGGAATCATTTGCTCCACATTTACCACCACCAACATTACCAACACTGTACTCACACTCCACCCCATCCAAACACCCCCTTTAAAATAAAAAGAAAATAATTAAGGTGAAATTCTTTTGTTTTTGTATTTGTTGTGGGTGAATTAGAAGGCAACTGATTCCTCCAAAACCATACCACGAAACACACCAGAACCCCCTCACCCCCCCTCCATCGTTCACCACCACCACCACCACCATCATCCCCCACCACCATCATTCCCCACCACCATCATTCCCCACCACCACCATCATCATCATTCCCCAATTTCACTTCGTCATATTTATGTTACCACCCACTACCATCCCACCGCTGCCACCATTTGTAATGATAAAAAATTAATCTCTTAACTCTCTCTCTCTCTTTTCCTTTTCTTCTCTCTCTCTCTCACACACACACACACAAATGCACTCTCTTACTCCCTCACTCTCACTCTCTCTCTCTCACTCTCTCTCTCTCTCTCTCTCTTTAAAATTCCAGTTCGTATCCAAGGGGAGTCAAACCCGGTACCAGACCAATGTCAGACAGAAACTCCACCAATGAAAGGCCCGTTAGGATACCCCACTGGTGCAGTGTCCAGATATTGCCTTTATCTGTGTGTCTCATCCGGTCACTACGGTACATCATTACCATTGTTTCCACCACCACTACCATCGTTCACCTCCAACACCACCATCATTATTGTTCGCCGCACCACCACCACTACCATCATTCCTACCACCACCACTACCACCATCATTCCCATCACCACCACCACCATCGTTGTTCCCACCATCACTACCAACACCACCACCACCATTATTCCCATCAACACTACCACCACCACCATTCCCACCACCATCATCACCACCAACACCATCATTCCGCACCACCACCATCACCATCATCCCCCCCACCCCCCATCATTCCCCCCCCCCATAATTCCCACCCCATAAAATTAATATAACCCCAAAATTATATGTTTCCAGGTATAGTTAGTAGGACTCACAAACCTTCCCATTCACCAACAAGAGAATATCACCCTAATTACTTACTTACTTACTTACTTACTTTACTGACTGAACACACCAAGCAATAACTAACTGATTACATTTAATAATTACCCTCGTATGCCTCTGTAGAAATCTGGCCTCAAATAAAACACTAATTAGTTTTGTACTACACTCTGTTTTTATTCATCCCTATTAATTATTATTGGTGTTATTGTTGTTATTATTATTATTATTAGTAGTAGTATGAATATGTATCATTATTATTGTTATTATTATTATTATTAGTAGTAGTAGTAGTAGTAGTGCATTATTATTATTATTATTATTATTATTATTATTGGTGAGTGGTGATGGAAACACGAGTGGAGAATATAATACTTTATTCCTAACTTGTTTCACCTACTGCTTCTTCTTGGGAGGAACATGGCTCGTAACACACGAAGAAGATTTTAGGACTCAATGCCTATGTACTCGTGGTGTTGGTCACTTAGGCAGTCAGTGTTATTACATCAACATATCTTACCCTCAGTCTACAAGGTTGGTTGGTATCCTTGTTCTTACAGCCAGGTACCTACTTACTGCTGGCACGCTGGCTAAACAGGGACATAAGAGGGGCTGGGAAAATGGAGATCTTATTGGCTCCACTCCCGCGTTTCTCCCCTGTCGTTGCCAATGTTGGGCCAGTCAGATTCGAATCCCGTTTCACATGTTAAAATATTCGAAACATTTATATCTTTCACTCTAAGGATATGTATGTTTCGAATGTTTTAACTTGTGGATCGGGATTCGAATTTCTGACTGGCCCAACATTGGCAACGACAGGGGGGAAACGCGGGAGTGGAGTCAACTGTAGGGTGGTGTGGGGGAATACCGACCCCTTAGTGGAAAAATATTCATAAAAAATCCATTTATTACCTGAGAGAGGGCAAACTGTGCTCAAACCAAACTTTAGAGCATGACCCACCTATGGTAGGACCATGAAGCAGCAACCCCGATAATAAGTGTCATCTTTGGCACTGTAAAAATTTTTGGGCCATCGGTCGGTCTTCCCCCGACGCGGGGGAAGACCGACCAGGGTATGGGGGAACATCGACCGATATTTTTGAAGTTGAAAAAACACCATATAATTATTTTTTTTCTGCCTGAAATCAATATATATGATAAGCCTAGACATCCCCACTTATTATTAATTGGTGAAATAAAAACTAAACTGAAAAAAAGATAATTTACTGTTATAAAAATAGATACATAAAAAAAAAAGGCACAATAGTAGTGGCACATTGGAATTTTTTTAGCTATATGTACATGTTGAATGGCAGAAGAGGGGGGAACACTTTCACAAGGTCAGCCTGCCTCTTGGTGATCCCTTTAGCCACCTTGAGGACACCCAAACACTGCCCGGGGTCAACCTCTGCCTCATCTTGCACATTGGGGAAGGTGAATGTGTCACGAGTGACGGCAGACTTCATCCGGAAGAAGGAGAGATTCAGCCGGCCACCCTCCTTCATGGATAACACCTGGGCAACATAGCACACCAATGTGCCCACGCCCCTTCCCTCTTCCAGCGTCAGCTGCACCAAGACGAAGTCTTCTACCTGAAAATATAATTGAAAGCAAGATTAGGAGAGTTAATAAAGAATTATTAATCATGATAGGCTAGCCACTTGTTAAATTTGTGCTGCAAAAATATAAAGTTCCCTTACCTTAAAACTAGCCTGATTGGAAAATTATTAGATTTTTCTAGATTTCACTGGTCGGTATACCCCCTCGTATGGGTGGACGGTATTCCCCCGTGTCAATATTTTCTTTTCATAGGACTCTACACATTGGCCTGGTGGCAGACTCTGTACTTCTTCACATGATTACATGTCAATATGGTTACACTTGCTAATGCAACTTACCTCACATGAATCAGGCCATTACTGCCGACATGAGACACTATATGAGAACCGCGAAATATTACAGTGGCTATACGAAAAATAAAGATTCATACCTGGTAAACACAAGCGTGGCGTTCGCGGGCTGCTGTTGAGACTGAGTAGTTCGGGCGTGGTGGCGCTGCATTCGTTGCTGTATTATGGCGCGAAATTCGAGTTTGTTTACGAGTTATTGGCATCGGTCGGTATTCCCCCTCGGTCGGTATTCACCCACACCACCCTACTTAATTACTGTTTTTAGGTATTCGAAGCACACCTGAATACGTATTAGTGCTCTTGACTGTCTGTACGAACACATATAATATAATCTTTACGTATCAATACCAGTTTGTAGTTTTTGACAGAGGGCGTGGGTATGTAGTGATCATTGTGTAGTAATTCCATGTACAGTTGGACAAATGAATGGGTGGTACAGCCCTAGTGAAAGATGGTTAATTTCTACCAATATCAAGTAAAAAATTATTCAAGTTCCTTATTAGTGCCAAAATAGGAGACATCAGGGGCAGAAGTCAGTATTGAGGATGGTGTGTGTGTGAGTATGTGTGTTCCTTAGTGCCAAATATAGGAGACATGAGGGGCAGAAGTCAATATTGAGGATGGTCATAATAAAAAAACAAGTACCTGATAATAGACACTGGTTAGGTTTGGTTAGGTTAGGTGGGTTGGGTTGGGTTAGGTTAGGTTAGGTTGGTAATTAGGAGGGGCAGAAGTCAGTATTGAGGATGGTTTGTGTGTGTGTGTGTGTGTGTTCCTTAGTGCCAAATAGGAGACATCATGGGCAGAAGTCAGTATTGAGGATGGTAATAATAAAAAAAAAAACTGATAATAGACACACAATGGTTACTCAAATGGGACAAGTATCTTTCACCTGGACTGATGATATTTCTTGGTTGTTTAAAAAAATAATATACACCAAACTTTATATATATTATTATTTATTTGGTTGTTAAAAAAATAATATACACCAACAAACTTTATAGTGTCATAATAATAACAATAAACTTATCTATTTAATTCAGTTCAATAAGAGAGGTGCCGTTGAAAAGATAAAAACATACAATGATTCGTTCGCACATTGCACACTGCCGTTCTGCCTCTATGCAAACTGGCCTTAACTTTATTTTAACTTGTCTAATGGCCATAGGAGTTATAATTAATCTTTTGTAAACCCTTAACCAGGACCAATAACGACTACTTTTTGCATTTGTTAAGTGTTAATTAATAACTTCCACCATGACAACACTTAGGCCTTTTCGATGTGAGGATATGTTTCACTTTAATAACGTTAACTTAGATCCACTGACTGAAACCTATGGCCTTTCCTTTTACCTACAATACTTGGCACATTGGCCAGAATACTTTCAAGTAGCTGAGTCTCCCAGCGGCATTGTAATGGGTTACAGTAAGTTACAAGTATTTACAGTTTTAACATTTTTACCAGACTGATTCATCCAACTTATTATTTTGTAGAAGATAGGGTATTTATGGAAAGAATTACCGTTTTGCAGCAGTGTTGCCAGATACGGCTGGGTCGCAGTAGTTTGCCCCAGTCATTTATCTTTCAGCCAGTGTCCGGCAGCAATAGGTTGTTAGGATACCGCCCTCTGCCAGACAGATTTCAAAATTTACTAGTTATGTCTGCCTGGGTGGAATCAGTGCACTGACTTTTTTTGTGCCCAGATTGTTTTCAAACTGAATCTTTACCCCGTGATTCTGGTGGCCCTTAGATTTAACCTAGTGCACTACCATGGGTGCTACAACAACTAGCAAGGAGGAAAGGGTCCATATTTTGGCACTAAGGGAAGTAAAAGTGACAATTAAAGAAATATACAGGCGAACCACAACCATAATGTGTATCCTTCTTGCTTTACTGGAGAGATCCTATTTTGAAACATTAGCTAGGTCTATGTCTAGACGTCTGTAAGAGGTTATTAATATGAAAGGAGAAATGACAAAGTACTAAAATTGGTGGGTACCAGAACAATACATATATTTTTTTTTTTATGAAATCTCTCATAATTTTATGTCACGATGTCGTAGGTAGCGTCGATGTCGGTGGGAGGTAGCGTCTTTTTTTGCCGATACTGTACTTTATCACGATTATTTCCCGGTAGTTTGCCCAGGTTAGGTCCAGGGAGTCTGCCCAGGTTAGGTCTCGGTAGTCTGCTGCAGTCTAAGTTAGGTTAAGTCAAGTAAG
The DNA here is from genome assembly GCA_034508575.1 of Petrolisthes manimaculis. Classification (NCBI taxonomy): domain Eukaryota; kingdom Metazoa; phylum Arthropoda; class Malacostraca; order Decapoda; family Porcellanidae; genus Petrolisthes; species Petrolisthes manimaculis. Next base: position 12,398 of record JAWZYT010003271.1, read on the forward strand.
GTCAGACTAATTTCAATATGCTTTTTCTTGGAAATGGGGCATTTGCAGAGATAATGCCATGGATCTGGCAACAATGCTACAAAACGGTAATTCTTTCGATAAATACCAACTTTATTATTGGTCAATACCGTACAGTAAAAGTCCCTTAATCTGACCATAGTCCGAATTTTTTAAAGTGGTAATATAAATGTCAATTTTGGTGCCCGAGTGGCCTTTGTGGCTATTTTCCGGGTGTATCATAACATATGCCTACGTGATTCGCGTACAGCTGGGCCACCCACACTTTCCCACCTATAGTATTAGGTGTACGTATGTGCAAATTAATATTAACTGGAAGTTATTTATCAAAGAAAATTACCAAAATTAATACAAACTAAGGAATGTTTGTGCACAAATGAAAATTCAATGAGTGTTAGTGATAACTGAAATTTCCACCCCACTATCACTCACTCTCGCTTGATACACTCGTGATAAGCCTAACCCCTTTATAGTGAACAACTTCTCAATACAGGGATTTTTCATACTTTTAACACATATTTTAACACAGACATTTGATATGGTGAAAAGTGCAAGTGATTTTATGAGAAAATTACAAAGAATAATTAATATAAACTGAGGAAATATATTTGTATGAGTAGAATCTCATGAATTATTGGTGATAACTGAACTTGTCAACCGTCACCTTCACTCCTCACTCACTACTGTACACTCACGCTATTAGGCCTACCCTTTTAGAATGAACAACCTTTAAAAAAATTCATTTTCCATACTTTAGGCTCAAGTTTAGAATTATTATTAGTCATTAGCTGTGTGTGGGAACCAGAAATACGAGTGAAAGCAGACGTAGTTTTGAGAGTGGGTGTACTGTACAGGCAGACAGTCGTACAGTACGCATCAAATTTAAGCCCTCGGATATCTCTGATCTTCTGATAACTCGACAAGTGTCTCCCCTCAATTGATCCGAAATAACGAGGGTTTACTGTAATCCTATAATTTGTGTGTTTCTTTTTGCATATCTGTAGGCTATTTGGAGGTCAAACCAATAGTCCGAATGACCTTCAGTCCCCTGCAATTCGGATAACAGTACTTTACTGTACAACCTCCAAGTTAACCAATATGTTTTTCTGGTGTACGGTATATATTTGTTTGTGTTTTGAATATTTTTCGGTACTTACCTATCAAACAATCCTGAAAGAGAGCTTTGGGAATCATGGGGTTGGGTGGGAGAAAACACACAAAAATATTTGGTTGTAATTTTGTACTGATAACAAGCCATGAATGTTGAAAATTGCAAAACCTGAGTCAAGCTTTGCCCAAATTGGCTCGGGTTTTAAATACAGTACCGGTATGCTAAACTTGAATTTCAATTTTTTTACTCACTGAATAAGAGTTAATGTTTTGATGTTCTAGAATTGCGATGTTTGAGGTACCGTAGTATATAATTTATTTTTGCATAACAGAGCTTTGTGCTAATACATAAGTTATAATTTTGTTGATTGTACATAAACTATGGATGTTTGTTTGTATTGTCAGTGGCAAGAGTGGTGTTTCATGAAGGATAAATAACATAAAGGATAATCATCAAATTAACACATTCATCATACAGAATTATAATATCCAGGGGGAATATTAGTAAACTACTTTGGGTTTTCATTTTACCAGCCTGTGAAACTTATATATCCTTACTGTACTGTACTTGATGACTTGGCAGATGTGGTAACATGACTTTTGCCTCTGACTGTACTGTACTGTAGGAGTTATTTCACTGAGTATAATGGCAGCAGGGAGAGTCAAGTTCTAGTGGTTGTATGGAATTACATTTATGACTGAAGGCTGAAATAATGAGACATTTAGCAATCTGTTGATCTAACAATGGTTGATTTGGTTAGCTAAATATAAAGGACTTATGAATTTCAGTCATGGGTAAGGCAGAAGGTCATGGAGAAAACTGGCATGGACATGTAACGGCTCTAACAGTGGCACCAGAGTACCGTCGGCTTGGCCTGGCTCGACAACTTATGGACATCCTCGAAGACATCTCTGAAAAGTAATAAGTTTTCTGACATTCTAAATTGAAATTTATATTGAAATGGTATGAACATATTTATCTCCTTTATGAAGTGACAGCCTAAAATTGTACAGTACTGTACAGTATTCCAATTGTCTTATGTTTACAGTATAAGTTTATATATTTTATCTAGCAATCTGGTAAACTCTTATCAGTTGCACTTACCTCTCATATTGTAGTAAAAAGTACAGTACAGTATACTTAATATTATTCATGTCAATCTGAGGTAATGAATGTTATCTGTGTAGAACAGGCATAGGTAACTTGTACAGTAATGGAGTGTAAGTGCTTAGACCCTTCATGCTTTTTGATAATTGTAATAAATTACTGTACAGTATTACAGATTTTATATCAAAGTACTGTACTGGAATCACAGTCATAAACACTCCTAGCTTGTTACTAATAATCATAACTTTACCCACCTGCGGTACTGGGTATGTCTGAGAATATGGGCATTTCATTCATTGAACATTTACAAATTAGATTAAAAAAAACATATTACTGTACTGTATTGTTCAATACTGTATTTGTATTTTAGTAATGAAGACAGGATACAATACAGTTATAAGCAAAATTATAGGAGCTGTAAAATATTATGTGAGTCTGCAAGCTGCCATGGCCCAAAGAGATTTTTGACAGACGAGTAAAAGTCTGATAGATTTAATGAGTATTTATTTATCTTTATCTATAGTGATATCAACTCAAAATTCTGATTTTGGTAAAAAACATATCCGAATAACATTTTTCAACAAAAAAATATGAAATATAATGTCACTGTCATTTTTACATACATAGGCTTATATGGTAATTACAGGAAAACAGTGCTTTGAAAATATGATCTTCCACCCTCACTACTAGTTCAACAATGGTAGGAGGAAGGTGACTGTCCTAGGGGCAGTCCATACAGGCCCAAAATCAGTGTTGCTACTCGAGTCAATCATGTTATTATTATTATTAAAATAGACTAGAGACACAAAGCTGGGAGAGAATGTAAGCTTTCTATCAATCCGAGGACCCCAGCCCCATATTGGGTGCGCAATAAAAAAAAACTGCTTTGTTGAGAATTCTCATTTCCCGCGGTCCTCCACACTTGTTGGTTTAAGGGTTAAAGCATTACAGGACTCTACTAACCACTGTTTCATGATTCTCCTATATGTATTGTTGATTGTCATTCGGCTATCTCACCAGATTTTCTTCTGATATTAACTCAGGAAGCGGTGTTTCTTTGTGGACCTGTTTGTACGAGTGAGTAACCGTGTGGCCATCACCATGTACAAGAAACTGGGATACATTGTCTATCGTACAGTCCTACAATACTACTCTGGTGACCCTGATGAAGATGCATATGGTAAGTACACTACTGTACAGTATTGGCTTTAGTAAATTGGGATTGTTAGTAGATATTTTGGAGGTTCAGCTGTATGTTATATTATTTGTAATCCCTGGCATTGTTATTGGCAATTGATGAGATGAAAAGACTGTGGATAATGTATTTTGAATATTTGTTGAACAGTGTGTGGGATGGAAGGTAGGTCAGTAATGCATTTTAAATATTTGATGAACAGTGTGTGGGATGGAAGGTAGGCCAGTAGTGACATGGCTTAGAGAAGTGCCAGAGAACATTTTGTTTTTTCTGTATTAAAAAAAGAGGATGACCAAAGGGTGGGAGCCCACTCATCGTCTTCATCAATAAAAATGCAAAAAAAGTACCGGGTAGTCTAAATTTATGTCCAATTTTGTTTGAGATTCCTAGGCACATTACATATATGGCAAGCTTTTAACTTCTACTTTCAGTCTTTCATAGACTGGACACAATTGAGCTCATTCATAACACTACAATCATCTATTTTCCTCCATACTGTTCTATGATTTGTATTTATTAAAATGTAATTTGTTTATGTATTTTGGATGTGAGGCTATTACTGACATTATTGCCAGCCAGTTGGCAACACTTAATCTCAGACATTATTGTAGGAGTTCATTGTTTATTTGATAAAGTTTTTATATTTCAGATATGCGGAAAGCCTTATCACGGGATGTGTATGCTCAGTCTGTTGTTCCTCTCACACATCCTGTCAGACCAGAGGACATAGAATAGCAGTAAGAAGGGATGGAAGGAGCAAAAGGGGACACACAGAAAAACAAAAGTGGAAGAGTATCTTCTTAACATGAAAAGTATTTAATTATGGAGACGGAAAATATAGGGAATTAGAAATATATTGTGAATAATAGTTACTGGTTAAAATACTCTGCTGATATTGCTTGATTGCTAGAACTTATCCTAGAGACATGGACTGAGACAAAACAGTGTTAAAATACTGTAGATTGTAATGATTAAAGAGAAACTCTCAATTCTTAAAAGAGTTGCAAATGAATCATGAAGCTTACAAGTCTCCCTCCAACATAATTGATCTCACTGGGATCATGTATGGGAATGAAGTATTTACTTATACTATACCAAGTCTACAGTTCAAGTATCATTCAAGTACAGTACTCAGGTCTAGCTGACTTAGGAGAACTCACATTCAGTCAGAAAGTACTTTTTTTAACCAAAGAATTGAGTTAACATTTGGAAAACTATTAGTTACAGTGGAGCACACAATAACGTGTGGAAATAAATATTTCTATGAAACGACCACACTCAGACCACATGGTCTAGCAATATGCAAGACTGTGGTTCGATCCTGAGTGTGGTCGTTTCATAGAAATATATTAGTTACTTTTGAAAATGAAGAAAAGAGCTACATTTCATATTTTGCTGCTGACAAAGATGTTGACAATTAACAATATTTCTCAGTAATCGTGTTGCTCTCTTTGGGTTCAATCCAATGTTTCATTCAGAGACACATCCATGCCACATACTGTACAAAGATTAAGCACAATTTTCCTTTAATACTTATTACTTTGACTTTATTTGAATAGATACTGTACTAATTTTACATGACTCTCTAAAACATTGTTTCACTTAAAACACTTTGTACTTATTGAACTGTTATTGTTTACCTCCTTCAGTCAAATCAAGGTGGCATTTTACTTGTACAGTTCAGTATTGTAATAGTCTAGTACTGTACTGTATATTTAAATATCCCTCCAAACCAATGAATATTTATCCCTTTAACCGTCAACTTTAATTAATCCCAGATATCCAAATGCATGGTTTTACTGTATTTTTTTTTTACGCCCATAACCACAGTATAATGAAGGTTTCTTTCAGTATTTATATGTAGTTATCATGTATTCACTTTTATTCATGGATAGCCCTGTGTGAAACTTTGTCTAAGCACTAAAATAATTACATACCAATATGTTTCAGTGGAAAAAGTATGATTTGTTTGATTGAATTTTATGCCTTATTGTAGATGTGATATAGACGTACAGATACTGTATGTATTATTATTTATTATGTCACATGGGGTGGTCTGCCGACCATATAGTAGTTTATTTATTGTACCTTACATTATATATTATTATTTATTATGTCACATGGGGTGGTCTGCCGACCATATTGTATTTAATACATGGAGTGAACGGTTCAATATAGGCGTAGGTTTTGGTCTCCCAATTTAGCGTCTATATGGCGAGCCGACTGTAACTCATATGTATGTTGGCCTCAAAAACTCATATTTTGTAGGATGACACATAGACATATCTGACCCAGGGCTAATCATATGTAAAAGCGTATTTTTACTTTTTTTTTTTTTTTTTTTTTATATAATCCGACACTGGACATAAGCTTAATCAAGCCCGTTATCGTGGCCCAGGTCAACTGATGCTCACACACACACACACGTCACGACTTTTAAAACTTAGTTTAAGTTAGCTCATGAATAATAGTTTGAGTTGCAAATAAATATCACCCATAAAAACCCGTCTTCCCTCCGCACCCTTGTCATCAACTTCCGCAGCATAATCAACAAAAGAGCCGCATTTCACCAAACCCTCCAGACTTATGACCCCGACATCATTATAGGGACAGAGACCTGGCTCACACCTGACATCCAGGACAGTGAAATCTTCCCGACGGACAGTCCCTATAATATGACCCTACACAGGAAAGACAGAATAGACGATAACCATGGTGGAGTCCTTATTGCGACAAAGCCAGGACTAGTTGCGACCCCAGCCACCGAACTGAACGCGGACTCTGAAATTATATGGACTAAAATACAGATACAGGGCTGCAGGACACTCATTATAGGATCATTTTACCGTCCCCCAAATTCAAACTTAGAATACCTGCAGACCCTTGACGATTGCTTATCTAAAATTGACCCCTCCAAAAATATATGGTTGGCTGGTGACTTTAACCTTCCGGACATAAACTGGACAGCACAGGCGACACTGGACAATTCCACCCATGAAAGCGATTTACTATTACAGACTGATAGGAAACTCTTACATGAAAACTTTATTGACATCATCAACACCCACTCACTTACCCAAACAGTACTCGAACCAACACGCACACAAGTCAGTGTAGAAAGACATAATCCTAACATAAGACACGGGGTCACATCCAACATATTAGACTTATTTCTCACAAACAACATTTCCTTAATTACACGGACACGAGTACTACCTGGTCTCAGTGACCATGAGATGGTACTCATTGACGCAAACATCAAGCCAACAACACAAAAACAATTACCCAGGACAATCTACATGTACAACAGAGCTGACATGGGTGGCATTACCCAAGACTTAGTTGATTTTTGTGACTCATTCCTTGACTCAGACCCAATGGCCAGTTCTGTGGAAACAAACTGGACCAGACTTCGTGACTTTATACGTGACACAATGGACAAGCACATACCCACGAAAACTGTCACACATAACCGGTCATTACCATGGTACAATAGACAATTAAAAAGACTACACAGAAACAAGGTCAAAGCATACAACAGAGCAAAACGATACAACGATACAGAACACTGGTTAGAATACAAAAATATACAGAAAACACTACAGAAAGAAACTAAACAAGCAGAAACTAAATACACATCCACTTTTCTCACAGACAACATACAAAACCACAAAAAATTCTTCGGCTTCTTTAAAGCACGCAAACAAGACTCGACCGGTATTACAACATTACTACACAACAATTCCTTGGTTACACACCCACAAGACAAAGCCAACACCCTTAACACACAGTTCCAGTCCGTTTTTACCCATGAACATGAACACTTACCAGACATGCCAACACCGTCACACCCACCTATCCCTCCCATTCATATAAACACCCAAGGAATTGAGAAACTTTTATCTGAGGTAGACATACACAAAGCGACTGGACCAGACAATATACCCTGCAGGATATTGAGGACTAATGCTAAAGTTCTTGCCCCTGTCCTGCAGGTTATATTCTCACAGACTTTACAGACCGGTGAACTCCCCCAAGACTGGCTTTTGGCAAATGTGACCCCAATTTTTAAATCCGGAGACAGAACCCTTCCCATTAATTATAGACCGATTTCTCTTACCTCAGTCCCTTGCAAAATTTTAGAACACATAATTCATAGACATATAATGGACCATTTTAATAGACAAAACATACTGACTGACAAACAACACGGTTTTCGACCCAAACGCTCGTGTGAGACGCAGCTGCTGGTGACTACACATGACATCTTGCAGTCCCTCAATGACACAAAAACTAGACAAGTTGACGCCATAGTATTAGACTTTGCCAAAGCCTTCGACAAAGTCCCTCACCAAAGACTACTGCACAAGTTAGAATTATATGGCATACAGGGACAACTTCTTCACTGGATTAGAACGTTCTTGACTACCAGAAAGCAACGCGTAGTTCTTGACGGTAGTCAGTCTCCACCTGTTCCTGTGATCTCTGGGGTACCCCAGGGCACTGTCCTGGGCCCCCTTCTCTTCCTTTCATACATTAATGACCTCCCACTTTCACTTTCCTCTACCACTAGACTCTTTGCAGACGATAGCTTAGTTTACAGACCAATTAAAGATAGGAATGACTGCCTTCGACTACAGGACGACCTAACTGCACTTGAAGACTGGGAAGTCAAGTGGCAGATGACATTTAGACCAGACAAATGCCATCACATCCGTTTTACCCGTGCTCATAATCCCATTCCATATACATATCAGCTACACAACACTAACCTCAACACAGTCCCTTCCCACAAATACTTGGGCGTCCACATCTCATCGGACATGAGGTGGAACACACACATAGGTAGCATCAGGGCCAAAGCCAGTAGAGTCCTGGGGTTCTTGCGCAGGAACCTCAGCAGGTGTAACACAGACATTAAAATCATTGCTTATAACACTTTTGTTCGACCACACCTAGAGTATTGTGACACCGTCTGGGACCCACACACTTACAATAATATAAATAAATTAGAGTCCATACAAAACAAAACTGCAAGATGGGCCAGACGTGATTACAGACACACTACATCAGTCACTTTGCTTAAACAAGACACAAAACTAGACCCATTGGCAACAAGAAGACAAATACACAGACAACAGATGATATACAAAATCACAAACAAGTTAGTTGACATAGACAAAGACACATACCTACACCCTACAAGTATACGATCCACTAGAGGCAGCCACAACTTAAAATACCATACATACCAGACAAGCACTGATATATTTAGACACTCATTCTTTCCCCGCAGCATCCAAGAGTGGAATCATCTCCCATCTCATATAGTTAATAGCCCCACTCTTGACACTTTTAGAAATAGGATCACCAATCATTACCTCCCCAATCCTAATCCTCAACCCACAGTCCTTGACCCAATCCACCCTCATCCTAACCCCCTTCCTAATCCTACCCTGGATCCCTAAATCCCCCGCACAACCCCCGCATATTATGCTGCCCACGAGCAGCCCTCTGCGGGACCCAAAAACTTAAACTTAAATATATCTTGAATAAAATTAGTGTTACAGCCCATTCGTCCAGTGTTATGTACAGTATTAACTTGCAAGTTGTTCAAGTATCATTCAAGTACTGTACAGTATTTTTAAGTTGATCTTTGCTTGTATTTTGTTTCTCCATTTTTCTGTGTCCCAGTTGTTGAATTTTTCTTTTAATTCCGCTTTGTTTACGCTTGGTAACTGGCGTGTGCCAAATTATTAACCCTTACAGTGCTGCAGTCATCATATGCTGATTGCTACAGGTCACTCCCCAGTGCCACCGACATCATATGAGGATTTCACTTATTATACTTTTTAGTAATATAGGGTAAAACTGTCTCGATTCTAGGGTAATATTTCTCGGAGCTCATGGAATTTTGGAAACCCTGTGAGCCAGGACAGCCGTAAGAGTACGTTTGAGGAGTGTAAAGTAGTGAAGTGGAGGGATTATTCTCGAAGGCGCCTCATTTGTTCTCCACGTTTTTGTGTATAAGCAGCCCCTCCCTCGTGCTGCCGCATTCTGTTTTCCCTACGTCAATCATAATAATATGATGTCGGAGGCACTGGGGAGTGCCCTGTAGCAATCACCCCGCCGCCGCCGCCGTCGTTTTTTAATAATTATTTTTTATTTTCATTTTTAAATAATATATATTTTTTTATATACAGTATAAAATTATATATTTTTATTATTTTTTTTTATAATAATTAACTTTTTTTTTTTTTTTTTCCGTCGTCGCCGCCTCACCGCCGCCGCCGCCGTCGTTTTTTAAGAATTAGTTTTTGTTTAATAATATAACTTTTTTCTTTCTTTTTTTTCGTCGTCGTCGCCGCTGCCGCCATCGTCGTTTTTTAATAATTAGTGTTTTTAATTTAATATTTCTTTTTATTAATTTTTTTTGGTTGGAATAATTAACTTTTATATATATATATATATATATATATATATATATATATAACATTTCAGTGGTGTCTCCATAGTGGATAATTTATGTAAGAGCCATTATGGTAGTGGTAGGGCTCTGCTTTAGTATATTTACTTTGTAAGTGGTGGAATTAGAAAAGTATTAAAGGAACAAAGCGCCGTTGAAAAAGGCGTTTGTCACTCATAATTATTCTGACAACAGCTGATATCAATGTTACCAAGGATGGAGAACTTTTCCTAAATATGGAGAATAAAAGTTACCAATGGGGAAATTACATACAGATTGTTTTAGAGTAAATGGGGAAATTTCTATCAGAGGAAATATCAAGTAGAGCCGCACTGGTAAATATACGAGCCATATTCAAAAACATCCGTGGTGTATACGATGGCTTGGTAGCGGTACGACGGCTCTGTGTTGTGTTTGTGGAGCCATCGTACTGTTATCACACTATCGTATGCACCACAAAGGTTCTTGAATATGGCCCTGCACTATTATAATTATAAGACTATCTTCAAGCGTAAACAGGGATTTTTTTATTATTAGGTAAAAAGGAAATTTGTGATATTGAAGTTGGGAACAGACTTGGCAACACTGTAACAGCTGACCTACTATATAGACTAGAAGGCAAGAACGAAGAAGAAGAACAGGGAAGGAAAATAAATAAACAAAGAACAAAAGAAGAAGAACAGGAAGGAAATAAAAGTAAACAAAGAACGAATCAGAAGAACAACAGGAAGGAAAATAAGTAAACAAAGAACAAAAAAAAAAAGAACACTAGGAAGGAAAATAAGTAACTTAACGTAAACAAAGAACAATTCGCCATCAGTTTTCTTATTGCTGTAAATTGTAACAAGTAATCCTTAAATATTTAACTAAGGTGAGTAAGTTAGTACATTACATTTATATAATAATTGGTATTTTTACAGTAAACCTGGGTTCAGTAAAACATATATATTAGTATGTTTTACCACTAATTAGGACCATTCTAAGACTATTTTCTTCAATGGTGTTTCTCTCGGAAATGCCCCGTTTTCGAGATATGCCCAGTTTTCATACCCCATACAAACTTGGGGGAGAGCCTGGGAATACGGGGTTTTGGGTGGGAGAAAACACGCTGTATACTATGGCGTTGCCTTTATAATACACTTCTTAACTTTGTTTCTCTTAGAAATGAATCGTTTTCGAGATATGCCCCCGTTTTCATACCCCATACAAACTTGGGGGAGAGCCTGCGAATACGGGGTTTTGGGTGGGGAAAACACTATCAGTGTTGCAAATGTTGTAATATTCATGCCACTTGTGGCTGTATTGGCTATATTTTGTTTTGGGAATACTGTGTTTGAGCGTCCTGTATCCATCTACGTTCCTGGATATTTACCCGGTAACTACTTCTATTTGTTATACCGGTTGTATGCCCAGGTTAGGCCCGGTAGTTAGCCCAGGTTAGGTCCCGGTAGTCTGTCGTGGTCTAGGTTAGGTTAGGTCAGGTCAGGTTAGGTAATACTAATTCCCAAAATAACCATTTGATTTGAATATCTAGCCCAACCCAAGCCAACACGTATTGTAACGCTGCTGTTTGGGCTATAATTGTATTTTATTGTATCGGTCTCGAAAACTTTGTTATTTCGCTTTTATTTCCTGTTTCAAGTGTTTCTTTAAGACAATTACATATTATAAAGGCAACGCCATAGTATACAGCGTGTTTTCCCCCACCCAAAACCCCAGATTCCCAGGCTCTCCCCCAAGTTTGTATGGGGTATGAAAACTGGGCATATCTCGAAAACGGGGCATTTCCGAGAGAAACGCCATTGAAGAAAATAGTCTTAGAATGGTCCTAATTAGTGGTAAAACATACTAATATATACGTTTTACTGAACCCAGGTTTACTGTAAATTTACCTAATAATTAAGTATTAGAATGTTTGGTAATAGTTAAGCGCTGGAACATAATCAGATTGCAATGTTTTATAGTGTTTTTTATTGTTTTTTTAATGCATTTATTTTTCAAGGCCGTCGTATTTTAATATTTGGGGAGATACGACCCCCTCTGCGCCCCCCCCAACCCAATCTCCATAAACACTTCATTTTCGCCATATTTGAACTCGATTCGTCGGATAAATACTACAGAAAACTAAATAGGGTACATTTTTACAAGTTGCCACAACAGGATTTCACTGGATTTTTTTTTTATTTCCTAGAAGGATTTTGTGTGACTACCGGGACGTAACCTGGGCAGACTACCGGGACCTAACCTGGGCAGACTACCTGGACCTAACCTGAGCAGACTATCGGGACCTAAGCAGGAAAAAATATACAGTAGAAATTAGTCAGACCTCACCTCACCTGACCTAACCTAATCTGGACTGGGACAAACAACCGGGACCTAACTTGGGCAGACTACCAGGACCTAACTATAAGAGGTAACTACTGTTATCCAACATTTGCAGAAGAAATGGTATATAGAAAAGTTGTTTGTAATAGTGAAATATAAACACTGGTAATAGTGAACATTTTGAAATCGAGTTGTGGCAACTTGTAAACCTGGATTGGTTAGGCTAGGTTAGGTAAAGTCAGGGTAAAAAATGTATTTCCTAAATATTATGGGCAACAATCAATAGAACAAGTAATAATATGCATGAAAATATATAAAATGTGGAAACAATCCAGGTTGACCTCTTGTGTAGAATTATCCAATTATAATGTTAGAACCATTGTGAACTGTATGTTTTCACCCTCCCATAACACACCATTGGTTTGGAAGTGTATTATAAAGGTAGAACCTCTCCCTGCCTCCAAGCCAATGTGCAATAAGCTACATCCACTCCATCACTTCCTCACTCCCTCACTTCAGCATATCTGCAGTTATCCCATCCATCCCCGGTGCCTTTCCCATCTTCAACTTTCGTATTGCTTTCCTAACCTCTTCCCTCCCTAGTTCTCCCTGTACATCTTGTCGTCTACCACCTGCCTCCATCCCCATGCATGTCACCATTGCCTCACCATCAAAATGCCTCTTCCTCCCTTCCACTTTCTTCATTCTCATGCTACCAGACTTTCCTTCTCGTCTTTCTCTTTTCACCTCCTTCCAGAATAATTTGTTGTTTTCTCTAAGCTTCTCACTCAGCTTCCTACCAAACTCCTCACCCACTCTCCTTTTACTCTCACTCACCATCCTCTTCAATTTCCTCTTACAGTATGTAATTTGCTTTAGTCACATTCTGGTAATTATGATTATGTTGCAGGAATATGGAAGCACAAGAGCAAAAGAAGATTCTTGTCAATCCCAACTTTATTCAACCAAGAAAAGAGCAAGTGAAGCCTAAGGTTCACTTCAACCCAGTTTTCCTTCAGAAGTGTGCAGCAGCAGCAGCAGCAACAACAGCAACAGCAACAACAACAACAACAGCTCAGAAAAATAATGACTCTTCAAGCCAAAGCTCTATTTCAACAACTGTTCAGATTTATGATCCACCAAGGGACCAAGTTAATATTAACCAATATGATTTGAAACAGCTTCCCATGTCTGGCAAAGTCTCACAGACAAAGCCAGTTATGCAAACACTTGGTCAAACCTCATTGGTAAAGCATAATCATTCTCCATACAAATTTTCAACCAAACCACTAAACCTTAAAAGTAAACCTCTCAATGAGAAACTTCAGATTTGGCAACACAATATATACAAAAAGCAGAATATATATAGCCATAAATATTCCCATCTAACTCATCAGCCAGCAGTAGTAAAGACCATTGCTTCAGTAGTGAAACCTCCTCCTGCTTATTCATGGACCTCTCAGGGCTCGTGTTTCACTTCATCTTCATCTGTAGCCGTTAATGCTGATCAGAAAACATTGTCTTTATCCAAGGCTGCAATTAAGAATCACAGGGAAGAGTTTAGTAAAAGTAACACATTAGTTTCCCACTCAGGAAATGTTGTGCCTTCAAGAATATCTCCAATTGAGAGTAAAGTTTTATATTCTCATCCAAAAAGTAAAAATGCTGCAAGTATGCAAAGGAGCAAAAAATATTTTATATCCCAGATGAAAGCTCCTATCACTGTCATGAAAAGTGATCAGAGTATAGAAGTGTCAGATCAGTCTATGGGAAAGAAAACGGCAGAGATCACATCCAATGAGTCTAGTACTATAGACAATAAGTTTCAATATGTAGAAAGCTCCAGCATTCTTGTTAATCCCAAATTTTTACATCAGTTATCTGCTAAAGGCTCAACAAGTACCAGTACCAATACTCCAAGTGTTGTCACACAGACTGAAGGCAATTCAAAGTTAAAGACAATAGATAAAAGAAAAGAAGCTATTCAGATGCCTGAATTGAAGGAAGCCAAATATATTCACAAGAAGGGATTAGATAGATGTGAAAAGGTAAAATATACTATTGTTTCCAAAACTAAGCTTGTAAGACAGAACAGTACAACAAATTGTAAACCTAAATGTTTAAGGGTGATAGGGGGGGTTAAATCCCAAAAAATTCAGAAGCCAGTCATAGTTTATGGGCCAAGTGCAAGGGTGAGTGGCAAGAGACGAGTTTCTATAGTGTCACAAACAAAACTCATTAGAAGTAACTCTAAAGGTAATGGTGGCACTGACAAAATGTGTGCAAAGCCTAAATTTTCATATAAATCTCAAACCAAGTTAGTAAGAATGCATTCCTGCCAAGGTGGTCTTAATAACAGTGCAGTAAGAAAGACCATTGTACAAAAAGCAGAACCAATGAAATATGATTCGGAAAGGCAGAAAAAATTTACTGTTCTTTCAAAGACAAAGTTGGTGAGGAGAAGGTCCAATTCCGGCTCATTCAAAACCATAAAAGGGAAGACTCCAGGGAAAATAATACCTGTTTATCAGAACACTAAGGCTATTATAAAGAGACACAAACTAGTGAGAAACAGTAACAGTTTGTCCCATCATCATTGGCTGAAAATGTCACAGCAAGATGCCAGACTTAGAACAGTTGGTATGTTAAAGGCAACAAACAATAACACAAGAATCTCAGTTAATCAAAAACTTGCCAAAGGAATAATATCCAAGTACAAAATTAATCGGCTGAAGTGTGAACAGTCTGAAGCTTCCATCACAAGGATACACTCATCTTTCTCAGATTCAAGAAGAAAATTTAAAGTGTCGGTTGTCTCAAGAGAAAGATACCGGTAAGTAGATTTTGTGATATGTTTATACTAAAGATTTTCAGAAGGTTTTGATTAGGTCAGAGTAAAGTACAGATAGTTCAGATGAACCTAGGAACTCCAGAATTCAGTACTGTAATATGCTTTGTTTGTATGTGTTGCCCAAGTACAGTACAGTACATACAGTAAGTTCAAATCAAAGAAGGTGAGATCAAAGAGAGAGAAAATGAGAGAGTGTTGTGAAGGGTAGACAAAACATAGCATCATTTGGGACAATCTTGGAGTACTAATTAATCAGAATAATCTTTCCTTTCTCTTTTATTTTTTGATCTTCATATTGCATTTTCTTTTCTCAAGGTAGCATTGTAATTCCCAAACCTCAGTACTTATAGGGAATATTAAAAGGTCTGAGTGTAAGTCAATGATGATCCTCGTTTCATTCACTCAGTGTTCATATTCCCTTGTACAGTATAATGAAATCTACTGTAGTCCAGAGAGTTCTGCGCAACACACTCTAGCGGCAGTTCCCACTTCTAACACCAAGACGATATACGCTCCCAATTTATCGTGCTCCGGATAATGTCGCATGACGGATAACACAATGACAGATAATTGAGAGATTACTGTATATGGTTTCAAATAATAGTTTTATCTGATATACAGTATACTGATTTGTAGATTTTTTTGGAGGTACGGTAAAGATGCCGAGGTTAGCTTTGTCCTACAGTAAATAGTTTCAGTAAAAGATAACTGTCTGTATTTTTGTTTTATATGATAAAGGTTGAATGCATTATAGAAGTGTTAAAGTGAAGTTTGGAATATGTAGGAATTAGGACTGCTTTGACTGTACCCAAACAATTGCAACATTTATTTTCCATTTTCTCAGGTCGCCAAAGAAACATTCCGATAGATTCATCAATATTGGAGGAATCTTGTACAAGTCTACAAAAACTACTCTGAGAAAACAGTTAGCCAAGAATGTTACAAGGACATCCAGAAGACCTGCAGGTATGTGAAGGACACTGTGATGCACAATCTGGTATGGAGAAAGAGGTGAAGAAGAAGTAATGGAGTATTTTGCAGTACTATAGGTTGCTCTCCGGCACAATAAGAAATCCTACAGACTTTAGGGATTTAATGAGACTGTATTTGGAGGGATACAATATTTTTCAGGCTTGGGGTGTGTGGGAATAGGGGGACAGGCTTTGGGTGGGTAGAAAGCCTGTCCCCTATTCCCGCACCCCCTTCACCCTCCCCCCAAGCCTGCCCCCTTATTCCCGCACCTCCTTAACATAAATGACAATAAATGTAAAATATTGGTTCATTGATGGCTGAGGGTACCAGTTGTATATATCTTATAATATGTTGATAGATTATGATTTTTATACTCCATATTTATTAGCACTACCTTGAAGGAAGATAAAGCAATATGTTGTCCTATATCAATATTACTGGTGTTTGTGTTATGAAGAGTGATGATAATACTTTCATGTTTGGCTACATGCTACAACTCACTTTCACTAACTCTACAATAATATCGCACCTTTAATTTTGTTTGTTTCCCGCCAGCATCTAGGCAGTTATGCTGATAGTCTTTTGGGAGTGTGGATATACAGCATTTTCACTTTCTTATTAACCCTTTCAGTATCTGGAGTGTCGGGAAAAATCCAACAACTTGGTACCCAATGTCATTTTCTTATCATATTCAGAAAGAACAAACATTCCTCTATAAAAAAAAAATGAGTGCAATACATGAATAAATTAGGTTGATAGAGTAAATGAAATACAGTTATATTTTTCCAGCAGTGAGCGATGGAGAACAAATTGAGAGAAAATGTGAGGTTTGCACTCACTCACTAACAGTTATGGACACAATACGCATCAATAATAACTGAAAGGGTTAATAATAATACTAATACCAAATTTGGTCCATATTTTCAATGATACTGTATATTATAAAGGAAAAGGTTAATTAGTTATTCCAATGTTGACAGAGTCGTGCACAGTGATACTACGTGGGGAGAGATTCCACTTGGCTGCAGGAGGACGAACCTTACAGCGTGTTAAAGGAAGGTTTGAGAGTAACCTTACTACACGTCCAAGTCTTCCAAGAGTACATATTGGAGGTCTTACATACTCACGTACACAGACCGGACAATACAAACTCACCTCGACTCATTATACCCGTGCTGTGCTCAGGTACTTTGTTACTGTACTTATGTTATGTAGTAGTATTCTCACCTATGTACTGTACTGTATAGCTAAATATCTAACTACTATAATATCGGCTTTATTCAGTGCAAACATAATTTTAATTGTTATCAAAATGTAAGGGAGTGTGAATGATGATCAAAAAAGGATGGAAATGGTCAAAATTTTAAAGAAGGTAGGTTGGATATTTTGAGAAGATGCATAACTTTTGTCAGTGAGTGTAATTTTACTTTCCTTAACAGTTCAGCAAAGCAGCGAAGTATAACAACACTGATGATGCAAAGGAGGAAAAAAGGATCTCTTCAAAAGCGTAACCAGTATTGTGTATTCTTCAATCGGTTTGGAAGATGCACCAAGAAGGAGCGTGGTGAATGTCCATTCATCCATGATGCTAAGAGAGTGGCAGTTTGTACACGGTAAGTTCACATACATTAAGTATGTTGTTGAATTCTAACACGATTGCTTATTGTCTCATCATAATAGGAACAAAATGACAAAATCATGAGTCAATACAATCATGATATCAGTGCATGCCTCATATATTTCACAAATAATAATTCAATTAGGGCAGTATGAGTTACCTGATACTCAAAATCAACTGTAGTTGATGGTATTCTTCATTACTGATTGTATAATTGGCCATTTGAATAGCAATTATATTGTTAATTCTTGTGTAAACTGTACCATATCAATAATGCATTAATTTGGACTCTTAGTTTATATATAGTGTTGTCAGGGTATGATAATAAAAGGGTCAGATTCGTTTGCCACGACTGTAATCATCTACAACTCTTTTTTTTACTCTGAATTGTTCCAGAATTATGATTACTGTTAACCATAAGAAGGATCTAGTATTTTAAAACTAATTTAGTTTTCAAGGATATATATATTATGTAAATGTTACAAGCTTTTCTTTTACCCGATTTTGACATGTTTTACCACAATCAAGGAAAATAGATTAATAAATCTGTTTTGTAATATAGCTTAGAAAAATGTGTAAACTTACATTTCCCCTATAACAGATTACCCATTTAATAAATTACATTACTCTACCACCATTAATATCTGTCCTCACACCAATGACAGATTCCTAAAAGGGAGATGTCCCATCAAGACTTGTCCCTTTTCTCACACTGTGGATCCAAGCAAGATGCCAGTGTGTTCTCATTTCCTGCGTTCAGTTTGTATTCGTGATCCGTGTCCTTACCGTCACATCAAAGTCAATCCTGCTGCACCCATCTGTCTGGACTTTGTTAGAGGGTATTGTCAGGCCGGCAGTGAGGTATGTATTCTGATATTAGTTCTTGTTGTTTATATTATATCATCATAATGAGTAACTGTAGTCATATTTTGTTCACAGTTCCTTGAAAAATTACTGACACTTAATGTTGAACATAAATTTCTAGAACATTAGTTAAATGTATAATTTACAGTATAGTACAGTACTCTGAAAATGTAATTGATAATAGTTATTGACAGTAGAAACATTATTTTGAGCATGGCATGGCTATGGCTTTTATTCATTGGTATATTATTGAACTAATGGACTGCATCATGAGAATTAGTTTTAACATTCACAACACATTTCCTGAAGATGGAGTTGCCATCATAAAAAAAAAATCATAGGCATACTGTATGTGGCTCATTTTCATTATCACTACAATACTCTGAAACCAATGTATGGTCATGGATGATATTAGGGGAGAACTGTATAGGAATTATTGGTTCTTGTTATTTTGATGTGCAATTAAAAATAAAGGGAAGCATAGTGGATTCTCTAATACAAGTTACTTTATTTTTCACAGTGTAAAAAGCAGCATGTACTGATATGTGAGGAGTATCAGTGGAAAGGTAAATGTTCAAGAGGAAAGTCATGTCCACTCGCCCACCATAAAGGCCACAACAAATACACACCAACAATTACAAAGCTGATGCTGGATGAAGGACCAGAGAAGAAACCAACTTATGCACTTCATAGGAGAAGAAAAAAGAGTGAGAGTGATGTACTTGGCAGAGCAAAATCTAAGAGGAATAGTGAAGTATTTTTGCGAAAGAGCCTCAAAGTTCCCTCACAGAGATACTTTAGTCTTTTGCTGACAGATGAAGGCAAGGAAGTTCATAAAAAGATTGACACTTGTGAAAAGTTTGAAAAGAAAAGCAACTGTGACTCTTCCCAAAGTAGTTTCTCAGAGTTAGTAGCCAGTAGTTTGTCATCCAGTGATCAAACAGTTGACATACAGTCAGATAAGAAGCAAATAGTTTGTGCATTAACATATGATAACCAGGAAAACTCAGCATTAAAAAATACTCCAAGTAAAATAGAGTTGCAGGGAACCAGACAAAGGATACTAGAAAAAGTTGATAAACTCAAGAAAGCCTATACTAATCTTGCAAGCTCTGATCTCACTAAACACAACATAAAAGATGATGTTTTATCCTGTAGTAAAAATGTAGTGCATAATAATGATGGAGAAAGTTCAGGCATTGAGAACTCTTCAAAAGATGAACAAGTAAATGATATAAGTGCTTTATCAAACAGCAGCTTAGTACAAAGACAACCACTTCCAAAGAGACTTCCCTCTTATATTCCTTTGACTATGGATGAAACTACAGCAGACATGTGATTCAACTGTGATAGTTTTATAGCATACAATGTGATGTATGTACTGTTGTTTTTGTTTTTTTTGTACTGTACATTAGGGAGATGAATATTTTTGATTCAGCTGGAAATATGTACTTAAGTCAGTCATGTTCAGGTAGTAAGTAGATTGATCACTAATTCTTAAACACAAAAACTCTCAGGAAATTATATGAAATGTTGGATAATGTTTGCAGTGAGGCTAGCATTAGTCACAAATTATCTGTCTAATAGCTTTGACACCTCATTCACTCCATCCATCATCTTCCCTCAAGATGTGGCCTTGGCAGAAGAGTTTTGAGTTCTCCCTGTTCCAGTACTTCCTCCTCATTTGATTAAACCCTTCCTTTCCACTTATGTTACTTTCCCTTACGTCTTTGTAAACTCTCCTTCCTGCCTTCACTCCATGTGTCTAAACTACCTTTGTATTCACCATATCAGCCACCTCATACACAACACCAATTGCCTTTGTACCCAAACTACATTAACACATTCTCATCCATGATATTACATAACCCTTCCTCAGCCCCACACTCATATTACCCTCTACCTGAACACATGCCCTTTCTCTCTCTAAAAGACCTCAGTTCCCTCAATCAAGCATCCACTAACATACGATGGTAGGTCATAAGCACATATCTCAAAGCCTTCCTATTGACCCTGTCATATGCCTTATCCAGGTCTTTGAAAGCAGCATACACCATCCTACATTTCCCTTGATTTTCTTATACTGTTTATTTGATGGGAAAGGTCTGTCCCACACATCTATCCTTTCTGACCCACTCTCATACATTTTACCCTTGTACAGAAGCACATTTGTGGTTTTGCAATGTTTTGGCACTTCTCTTTGCATCCAAGCCACGTTACATATAAGTAATATCCACTCCACTATTGCCTCTCCTCCATACTTCAGCATTTAACCAGGTATTCCATCTATACCTGGAGTTTTTCCCATCTTTAACCTCCCTATTGCTTTGTTCATAACCTCTTCCCAACCTATATCTCTGTATACATCCTGCCTTCATCACCAAGCATGTCACCATTGGCTACCTTCACTTCCGTTCGTGCATTGTGAGATGAATTGTGGAGATGAAAATGAGAATCATATTGTTTGTGTAAATTTATATTGGTGTAGGGAAATGGCATCCCCCTCACCCACCATTCTTAAGTGATGGTGCAGTCAGCCTTGTATCCCCTACGATACAGAGGGGGAGTGAAGGTTGGGGACCTCGCTCTCTACCAATGGCTCCACCAAAGGCTTAACTAACTAGCCACTGAGCTGGACTCCTTGCCTGTCAAGGTTCCTGTTCTGGTGCTAGAGCCTCTCCACCCCTTGAAAAAAGGGAAATAAGGTATTGATGATAATAATGATTATTATGTTGTACAGTATTATGTTGTACTGTAAGGTACAAGTGTGTAGTATAAGGAAAATATTTGACTAAAAGTAAAGGAGGATTGAAAATGTATCGACATTCAAATATGTGCCATATAATTTCTGTTTCCCTAAGATTATATTTTATAATATTGTATAGTATTAGCCCTAGATTACATTGTTGTGAACCCATTGCCCTAAAACCATTACTTCATTATTATTAAGTTGTATGGATCGTCAGTTCTTGTGGTCAGAGAATGGAGAGAAACTTAGGTTCATTTGCATAATATTTGCAAGTATATTTGTAACTGCCATCACCAGTTATATTATTAAAATATATTTTTGCAATTTACATGTATTTTTGTTAATGACCTCTGAGATTTTATTATAAAACCACTTCTGCTACTTACTGTATATGTATTTTTTACTTTATAAAATATTGTTAGTAATATTGTTGTACTTGATATTATGTAATATCATCAGGAGTCAGTCATGACTTTGTCACTAATAGTTAACTGTGAGTAGGCTAATTCTAGATTATTTTACTCTGTGCACAGATGCCCATTGGGGTTGATTTTATTCACTGTGAATTGCAATCATCCTTACAAGACTAGTACAAAAAAGAATTATGTTGTGGTCAGCAGAGGTGTGTGTAGTTAGTTACACGTGGGGTGGTCTGCTTGCTTGGCAATATGAAGTTGTTAGTGAGACTGTTCTCTGGGTAACTGTGCACACCTTTACTTCCTAATGGAATTTATGAGGTCAACACACATGAATTAAACTATAGTCCAAGTATTGTGTGAACCACTAGCACACTAAGGTGTTATTTTCCATAGCATGCAGCAGTCTTCCTTCCTCCTTGAAGTCCCTTCAGAACTGGTCTCTTAGAAAGTGTGGCTCCACTTGTAGATCTTGCAGTAACATAGACTTGGGCCTACAACACAGGTCTTCTACGCAGAGGCACCCAGATTCACAGGTCCTGTGATCTCTGGTCTCATCTCCCTGGGATTTGCTGTGGTAGCCCAATATATATATATATATATACTGTATTCATTTATTTCATTGTGACCACACCATACCAGGGGTCTGTGGGTCAGAGGCCATATATGCCCTGGGAGAACATTAACAACTCTACAATCATAGTCAAGGGGTAAGTAAAAAGCATTGTTACTATATATAGCATTATATGTGCCCGTGTGATATGGTTTATATGCCTTAAATTATAGAGCGAGAGCAAACCCAAATGTTTTAGATTACACACTTGTCAATGTCTCGTTTCATTGTGATTAGGTTGACAAGTGTACGTCACATTTTTGAAAATTTATTTTGGACATTTGGACCATCTTTTTCCCATTCTCCTTGGCTCAGGCGCAATGTATGGAGGTGAATGCAAGAAGTTATAGATGACACAGAAGAGGATGAAACGGTAGAACATGTGATGCTGGGATGTAAGAAATATGAGAGAGACAGAACAGAGATGATGCAGATAATCTTGACTGAAATGGAATGAAATTAACAGGGAGAGAATGGATGATATTACTGCTAGGTTTGTGTAAGCAGACCACAGATGAGATGATTAGTGCTGTGAAAGAATTATTGGAGAAAATGTGGTATTCAAGATGTAGAAAGTGAATAGATATGCGTGGTATTGTTTTTTTTTCTATTTCTATTACAAGAGCTGCCGATACAAAGGCCAACCCTGGAATAAACACTGGGGGTTCTTGTAATGTAACAGCAAGAGGTTCAAGAGCAAGAGCCCAGTGGATAAATTAGATATATAGGCAGAGTTATGAATAAAGTAATTTAGCTGTATAATATATGCAAAATATATCTTTTTGTTTAAGCATCATGATAATTGCTTTAAGGAATAAGATTTATGAACAAAATATTTATATTGATAATCCTTAACGTTAGGAAACGGAGAAAAATCTTGGTAATTTTCAATTTTATACAAAATAGGATAATACTACTGAATTCAATCGTATGAATAATACTAAAGGGATTAATCTGATATATTTTAATGACAAATAAAGGCCACTAACAACTATAAATATATAATTGTTGTTAATATCTTCT
The DNA here is from genome assembly GCA_034508575.1 of Petrolisthes manimaculis. Classification (NCBI taxonomy): domain Eukaryota; kingdom Metazoa; phylum Arthropoda; class Malacostraca; order Decapoda; family Porcellanidae; genus Petrolisthes; species Petrolisthes manimaculis. The sequence continues at coordinate 35,726 of JAWZYT010003271.1, forward strand.
CCGTACATAATTTCATTGCCAGTTTGACTGAGGTTGTCAACACGTGTAGTGAGTGGAGTGTTGATGTTTACTTTACATTCACACATTTCACTTGTTTATTCATCTATTTAGATATATCGTACACGGAATACCTAAAATTCCGGCATGTGAAGGATTTTTGGTGATTAGTGTGTGAGTTAAAACAATGTTTGTTGTGAAATAAATTGATATAATTACCGTAACATAACACAGCAATGAGTCAAGGCCATAATATTCAAGAACATTCGTGTTGTATACGATGGTGTGGTAACGGTACTACGGTTATATTGTGCTTCAAGTTCAGGTTAGAGGTCCCACAGAGGGCTGCTCCTCGTGGGCACCATAATATGCGGGGGATTTAGAGATCCAGGGTAGGATTAAGATGAGGGTGGATTGGGTCAGAAACAATTATGGGTTGAGGATTAAGATTGGGGAGGTAATGATTGGTGATCCTATTTCTAAAAGTGTCAAGAGTGGCCAGGGCTATTAACTATATGAGATGGGAGATAATTCCACTCTTGTATGCTACGGGGAAAGAATGATATGTGCCTAAATATATCAGTGCTTGTCTGGTATGTATGTATGTATGGTATTTTAAGTTGTGGCTGCCTCTAGTGGATCGTATACTTGTAGGGTGTAGATATGTGTCTTTGTCTATGTCAACTAACTTGTTTGTGATTTTGTATATCATCTGTTGTCTGTGTATTTGTCTTCTTGTTGCCAATGGGTCTAGTTTTGTGTCTTGTTTAAGCAAAGTGACTGATGTAGTGTGTCTGTAATCACGTCTGGCCCATCTTGCAGTTTTTTGCTACCATCACCAAAATATTACCAGTACTATATATAGGACCTACATAGGCTTACATTAACCTTATGTATCTATCCACAGACTTCTACTACCGTCACCAATATGAGGGTGACATTGCCACGACAGACTCGCCACCGTGCCAAGAACACACACACCTTCCAGGGTTTTGGGGAGAAGATCCGAGCGCTGAGAGTGAGTGCCCGGACCTACCTCCTACAGCGACCACTAGGAGGACAGGAGGATGGAGCGACACTCACTAATTTCTACCAGACATTAGTACACAGCAGAGATCTAAATCTTACACAGGGATTTCAGGTTAGTGCTGATTGATGAGGAGAGTAATGTAATGAGGGGTGATGAAGGGAATAATGTAATGAGTGATGAGGGGAGTTATGTAATGAGGAGTGATGAGGAGTAGTGAGGTGAGTAATTATGAAACAATTTTCAAAATATTAATAATAATATTTTGTAACATCATACCAGATCATTCTCTTTTAACAACTTTGACCTAGGTATGGTTGTAATAGACAAGAAATACATTCACTAACATATGCACACACACACTTCAGCATTGTAATACGTATAAATATTATGGTTCATTAGCTAATGTGCTGGAGTAGCCTAGGCAATATTCATCCTTTTCATTTGGGTACTTCCCAAAACTCCAGATTGTATAAAGAAATAACTCATAAAATTCCCCACGTATACATTGGTACTGTACTATACTCTATCCAATCCTAGCTTGCAACTGGAGCCTAGGTGTATTTTTAATGCTCGTCTGTGATTGGTTAATATCTCCAGGCAACCTCCGTTCACGCTTACCTTTCCCAAACCAAAACATTGCATTTCTCAGATGTACACTTTTTTGTTTTTTCTTGGTGCCTCACTTATTTCGCTTAATATCTACTTGGCACTTTGGTAACCCGACAGAATAATGATAGAGGATTACTTTTATCGTGAAAAAAATATCCATATCATTAAAAAATATACGATTAAATACGAGTTGAAGTGAAACAAGTAGCTAAAAATGTGTATATAACTATTTTTATATGCCGATATTTATTTATAAATATTATGCTACCATGATTAAAAATGGGTGGATGATGTAGATAAAATCCTCCTGCATGTCATGGTGGTATAAGATTGTAGATAAGACAGGAATTATTGCTGGAAACGTAATTTTAATGAACGGAGGTTGCCTGGAGATATTAACCAATCACAGACGAGCATTAAAAATACACCTAGGCTCCAATTGCAAGCTAGGATTGGATAGAGTATAGCAGATAGTCTGTTTAAAGGACTAGTCTGGAGATAATAGCAATAATTATATATTGATTAATCATTATTATTATTTTTTTTATTATTATTATTATACATTACCGGTATCATATATTGACTAATCATTATTATTTTTCTTCTTATTATTATTATTACAGGTATATATCTATCAATTATATATTCTGATATAGTTATTTATTTATTATTATTATTTTATTCATTAATTATAATTCTGTCTGTTAACTTTATATCAGCTCTCATGATGATTTTACTATGCATATAAAATATATAAGATATACATATTAAATATATTATATAACAAATACAGTATATGCATCTACATCTCTGGTACTCACAATTATTCAGGAGATAAAAGAACAACAGTTGAAGAGACATGCCAATGTTTTTCCTCACTAAGCCTGAGCCCATAGTAATCTTCCATGTAGTAAATTACTTCACAACTATTTCTTAATATTGACAATTACATGAAAAAAGAATCATATATCTTTCAAAGCTAGGTAAAAACAATTATGCATTAGGCTACGCTCGGACTATATTGTCATATTGTCAGTAGGATAAATTATCACACATCTCAAAACAGGCTAATAATGAGCAGCTATGAGTTGACAGATACCGGTAATAGAAAAATGCATAAATAAGATAATATGCAGAAAACACTTATATATTTAGAATATTCCTGCAACTCCATCCTCTAGTGACTGGATGCTTTAGGTTGATGGCTAATCCATTCTAATTTAATTGAGTTTGTAGGAGGCTGCGATGGCAACACTGAAATGTGATGGTGATGTACTGTGGATTATCAATAACTTTGTTATTATGTCTGCAACAGAAATTATGCAATTGGTTAAGTGTGTTTTTCTGTCTGTATGTCTGTTAGGCTAAATGGTATGTGTGAATTTTTATGAAAATTTTATCTGGTGCCCAGGCCTTGTAACTGTCAATAAGTAATTACATTTTGTGAAAAATCTGAATCTGGATGCAGTAATTAGTGGTGAAATGTTAGTTGGTATTTCTTTTACATTTTCATACAATTTTGGATGAATGATCTTTTGCTTAGTCGTGGTGGAGGTCTCGGAGGAATCTTGTTATAGAATATTATATAGCTAGTCACATTATTACAGCCAGACAACTTATGGTAATATGATTCTATTTGTTCTTATTAATATGTTTTTTGTTTTTGTTTTTATTTGTATGTATGCTTGTACAATGAGTGAGAATGAAGTGAATACTAATAGAATGTGATCATTGCAGGCTTTCCAATGTGACCTGGGAAGGGACATACAGACTACAGCCCAGCTACTGGTACAGGAAAACCATGTGGCCCAATGTCTGGCTACTCACCTAAAGGAAGTAGACATATTATCCCTCCAGCCTCTGTTGGACCTTCTTGTTGCCTTTGCCAATGACTTACCTCAAGAATTCTACCTCCGACACTTCTACACCTTTTTGGAGATACTTGTTTCAAGGCTAAAGACGAGGGAACCAGAGGAGATCCAAGCAGTGTTCCTTTGTTTTGTGTCAATATTTGTAGCTCAACAGAAATACCTACGTGATGACCTTTACCGCCTTTACCACACTGAGGGCTATGCTAACCTCCTATCCTCCAACTACCCTTGGTATATCAATGAGTTGGCTGGCCAGAGTCTGGCTTTTCTCCTTCGTAAGATTCCCAGCAAAACCACATTCTGGGGCATGGCATTCAGGAAGTTACATTTAGATCATAAGCAAACTCAAGGTGTGGGTCGGTTACTGGCATCTACAATAAAATCAGATGTGATTCAGCGCTTACACAGCACAGCCAAGGACACCTTAACTCATGTGTTAAAACTTTTAGGTGAGGAAGAAATACCAAGAGAACAAGCAGTACAGAGTGTGATTTATGCAGTCACCCAGGTGGCTCATCACATTACATCCAAACTTCCTGATAAGACTGTAACCTGGAAGACACCATGGCTGGAGGATTCTCATATGGTGTGGCCAGTCTTTTGGGATATAATTAATTTGCTGATTATGGATATTGAGTCATCAAAGGCTGTGGTACAACATATGCATGCAGTCCTTGAGGTGCTTCAGGTGTTAGTGGGTTACAAAAACAGTTCCCTGGTGACAGATGTTTCAACCACTTTAAAATACTGTCTTACCATCATCCAGACTCCAGGCATCTCTGAGGAAATTGGTCACACTACATTTGATATGGTGGCAACACTTTTGACCACACATCACCAGCAAATCAACCCCTTCACATTAAAACAATCAATCTCAGCAGTCCTTGCATCACACAACTCACAGAAGATAACTTTAGGGTTTATAAAGGAACTATTTGATATACCTCTTTTTGACACAGAAATCTTGCCTCAGGTCCTCTGGTACCTTACCACTATATTAGAAGATGGTGATGGTGAGGACACAGAGAGAGAAGTACTTGAACTCCTTACATCACTAGTTCTACAAAAGCAGCCTCCATGCAAGACTGGGTTGGATATAAGTTCATGGAGGTGCTATCCATTGGACTTCTCACTGATCCAGGCAAAATTAGGAAGTGAGGGAGGAATTCCTATGATACTTAAGAAAAAGCTGAGTGTTGGGCTTGCAAAAGACTTATCAAACATTGAGGAATTGATAATTTGCTTGTTGTGTCTGCCTCATGTTGCTCCCCTTAACTACCAACACTTGGTTCCCTACTTTGTCAAGATACATAGTGTTGCTTTAGAGACTCTGGATGATCAGACTGAAAAGTTTGTTGATGATGACACAACTGCTGTGGGCAGGAAGGCAGCCAAATCAGAAGCAAAGTCAGTGGGTCTGAAGATCAACTTGAATGTACAACAGAATATTTCTGTGGATGCCAATAAGTCACTGGTACTGTTGAGTGTGTTAAGTGAAGTCATGTCACATATCTTAAATGGGAAAGATTACCTTGACAGTCTCAGCCAGCTACCATTGTTGGAGGTCTTGAAGCAAAAACCACAGTATAGGGAGAATGTGTACTTTCTCAGGGCACTGAATTTTCACTTCACTATTGCTGAAGCTGAAAGGGACTCCAGTATCATCAATGAGGATTTGCTAAGGGACTTTTACCCATTAGTGGCTCCATGTTTAGCTTCAGCCAATCCTCAGGTGCGATTTTTAGTGGTTTATATGTTGTCTCTGTTCCCAGTCACACTTCCACCATCTCCTGAGAATGCTGACACTGCAGAAGGCATATTTAAAGTCATGTTAAAGGCAGAATGTGTTGCTGTAACACCTTGGGAGTTTAAGGACCGTCTTAGATACATTACTATGCTTGATGCTGATCATATTGAACAACATCAGCCAGTGTGTAACACATATAAACTGGCACCACTGCTTCTCTTCTTAGGGCAGCTGTACATTAACTATAAAGATCTGTGGACATCAGTAATTAATGCCATTACATCCTATGCACAGACTCTCCCAGACAAAACATTCTGGCCCATCTGGTTTTCTCAACTTAAAATAACATCTCACATAACAAAACAAGTTTTGAATGGAGAAAAGACAGATTTTGATGAGGAACTTTTCCCTTCAAATGAAATTGTGAGTAAAATGACCCTTGAGGTGGCTACCCATGATGGTTTTTCCAAGCTTTCCCCAAGACCAGACTATCTCAACTACCGAGAGTTGCTATGGAAGACCATGCAAAAATTCCCCAACATTTGTGAAGCCAGGGGCAGAGATCTTGTTCCACTCTTTTTTGAGTTTTTAGAGCAAGAACTTTTTCCTGTAGACTTTAATATTGCTCCGACCCAAAACCTGAAATTCCAAAGGTCAGAAGCCGTAGTGAATGAGACTGATGAGGATACAATGACTACAGATTTGAAAGAAACTTTAGATATGCCTCTTAAGGAAGAACATAATGATGAAACAATTGAAACCACTACTGAGATTACTGCTGCCAATGAGGAAGACAAAGGCAGGTGTTCACAAGGCAAGCGAGCATCTATCAAATCCCTGTGTGTTCAGCTGTCAGTGTTTGCCAAGTTTCATAACCCTACGATGTTATACCAAAGCAAGAAGTTGGAAAACATGTACCTAGAACTATTGAGTCATCCATCCCCAATGCTCCAGAAGCTTTCTCTCGAGTGTCTCATGACCTACAACGTACCACACCTCACACCTTACCGAGAGAATCTCTTTATGATTCTGGATGACAAATCTTTCAAAAATGCCCTCACACAATTCAGTATAGATGGGTCAGAACAGGTGGTGGAAGAGAAGCACCGGGAGGGACTGATGCCATACCTTATGAGAATCCTTTATGGTAAAATGCACTTCAAGACGGGATCCAATACCTCGGGTAAAACTAAAATAGGGGTGAGGAAGGCAGTTATCCTCAGGTTCTTGGCTGGTGCAAAGGAGTCAGAGCTTGATACATTCTTAAATCTAGCTTTTGATGTCTTTATTGAACATTTGAAAGGAACTGCCCAGGAAATGGTGGTACGTGCACGGGATAACTTAGACCTACAGAAGGTGGTACCACTTGGAAGATTACATGGATCACTCACCACCTTAGAGAATATCATGGAGAAGATCGGTAACCTTCTGTCTGATAAGATTCCATATTTGTTGAAGGTGTTACTGTATGTGTTGCACCTGGTTACCATGTTGCTTGTGCACCGTCAACACATCCGTCCTCGCCATGTCAACTTCCTCAAACACCTCAGGATGTTGGCACAGAAGATTCTTATCTCATTTTTCCATCGGTTTGAGAAGTATAGTTGGTCTCTGCCTGAACTGCAAGCTGTCTTTGAAGTGATGGTGTGGCCCAACTTGAGACAATTGCCTCATGATGGTGTAGTGGCTCTTGTCCCTCTCCTCAAGCTCTTCTCTTTATGGTCTGAAGTTCCCAGGTATATGCCACTGTTAGCTTGGTGCCATCCAGAAGATGTAACATTCACCCCACTCCCATTCATTGTCAAGCTACTCTGCCATGAAAAGTGCAGTAAAGTAGTGTCCTCTTTTGTACTTACCTTGGTGGAAAACCTACTGACCATTGAAGAATCCCAGCTAGAGGAAGAAGTAGAAAAAACAACTTTACCAGACAACCCTAATAGAGTGGAGGTAGTGTATCAGACATCACAGGATGGTGAGAGAAAACAGTCATATGGTATGGCTCTCCTCACTCCACATCTTGATCCATTACTGAGCAGTATGAAATATATTTTATCCAAACTGGGCAAGGGACAGCCAGTGTCCAACAGGGACTTGACCATTCTGACCAGTTTAACAGAATGGGTAAGTAGTGGAGAAGTTAGTAGTGACCTGGTCAGTCTCATAGTTCCCCTCGTGGTAAAGAAACAAGTGAAAATGGAAGAGAGAATAACCCAGCTGCTTACTGCTTGTAGACACTTGTTACCCGTTATTGAAAACTCTGTCCAATATTTCCGGCCACTCGTCACACGGTTTGCTATTTTGATGGACCGTCATGCAAGAGATGCCTTGTGTCTGTGTATGTGTGCAATTGCTGTGACAAATGAACAATATAAACCCATGGCCACCATTGCATGTGACCTTAATGCATGGAATCCTAAGATGATAGAGGAAGTGGACTATGAGCGGCGCTTGCAATGTTACCAGTACCTGACTGACTATTTTAACTCCCAGGAGTCCATTAATGTTAACATGTGCCAGCTGGTGATGTACAACTGTATCTTTTTCATAAATAACACTGAGGATTCATCTCTGAGAGATCTATCAAGCCAGACTCTAATGCAGATGATTGATTTTTGTGCACGCCTCCAGAGTAAAGAACCTAAGGAATGCAAACAAGTGATATCTGACAAGCTTCTGCCTCAAATCCGTCTGTTATTGAGAAGTAACAAAGAAATAGTGAGGATGGAAGTACTATCCATCTTCCGCCACATCATCCGCATGTGCCACTCATTCACGGATAAACTTCAAGACATGTACAAACTGGTGAATGAAAATGATGATGACCTTGACTTTTTCCTCAACTGGAAACACATTCAGAGACACAGGAGGGCCAGAGCCTTGTCCAAGCTCTCTGAAAAACTAAACAATGGGGAGTTGATATTTGCCCCAGAGACACTGACCAGTTACTTACTGCCACTGGCCACTGTTTACTTGATGAAAGATACCTTTGTCAATGATGATTACCTTATAACTTGCTGCATTTCTTGTCTGGGTACTATTGCCAAGCTTCTTCCATGGCATTCTTATCATAGACTTCTGAAGAACTATATGACACTGGTAATGAAGGAGGACTTAAAACATCTACGACAAGGAGTGAGAGTGCTGGACACAGTGATAGAGGCTTTCCATGAGGAGGTACAGGTTAGTGATGCTCCACAACAAAACGTTTCTCTCAAACAAGCAGTGAATAAAGAAGAAAAGGCTGAAGATGAGAAGGTAGAAAAGGAAAACAAAATGGGACAAGAGCTGAATGAGGAATGTGTAGAGAAGGAACTGAAAATAGAGACAGAGGAGGATGAAGACACAATGATATTAGAAGAGGAAAAAGAAGAATCTATGGAAGGTGATGAAGATCTACAGGAGGATGTGAAGCAAGGAGTGAAGGGAAAGAATACGACTACCCAAGGTCATAAAGTATACAGTGCTCTTGTTAACACCATTATTCCCCAGATCCAAAATACCCTCTCAGCACGAACTAAAGCTGACACAGAGCACAAGGTAAACAAGAGTAAGTACCCAGAGGATGAGGACATTAAACGTATTCCTTTGGCCTTTGCACTTGTTAAACTCCTGAAAAAGTTACCTAAGCAATTCCTTAGCACCAACATTAATAATGTGTTGATGAAAATAATAACCTTCCTCAAGTCCAAATCAGATAGCATCAGGGAGCAGGCACGCATCATGTTGGTGAAAATCATGGAAGAACTTGGAGGAAAATACCTTAAATGGCTTGTCAATGATCTGCAGAGTATACTGACAAAGGGCTTCCAGCCACATGTATTGGTATATACCCTTCACTCTGTTCTTAATTCTCTACGACCCATTCTCACTTCTGATGATGTTGATGCTTGTATGTCTAAAATGATAGATATATGTAAGCAGGATATTCTTGGGTTACAGGCAGAGGAGAAGCAGGTGAAGCAAATTACAATAAAAATAAAGGAGGCACGGAAAGACAAAGGGTATGAGATTTTATGTTTCACAGCTGAGTTCATATCCACTGGATGTTTGAAGGAGATTGTACTACCTCTAAAAGTAATTCTTGCTGGCACACAAGATAAAACGGTCGTTAACAAGATGATAAGGTGCCTTAAGGAAGTTGCTAGAGGACTTGACCGTAATAAATGCATACCCATCACTCAGAAGTCCATATTTATATATGGGATATTGAATGAGAAACTGACAGTACTGACCACAGACAATACTATTAGTGAGAATACTTGTATTGATAAGACTGTAAGTGGCGACTCCTTCCTCCTGGCACCAGAACCCAAACGTACAAAACTCAACCCCAAGACAACTTTCAAGACCAGTGCTCATACCATGATGGAATTTGCCCTAGACTTACTGTGTAGTCTGATGAGACAGGAACGTTATTCAGCAAAGGAAGAAGAACATCTGAAGCTTCTGGACCCATTTGTACCAGTGGTTGGGAATTTCATTGACTCGGATCATCCAGAAGTGAGCTTGGTGGCCCTGAAGTGCATCAGGTTACTTATAAAGTTTCCTCTGCCCACATTGAAAACTAACTTGTCCAAAATATGCAAGCAACTGTTTGTGATTCTCAGCAAATTCTCTTCTCCTGAATTAACTCGTGGGAAAATCTATGACTTGGTGCAAGTTTCCTTCAAGACTTTGTCTTCCATTATCAGAACAGTAGAGGAATGTGTCATGAGTGAGGATGATGTCAGAGTGCTAGTAGAATATGTAGAGCGAAACCTAGAGGATGTTTACCAGCAACAGACAGCCTTCATAGTTCTTCAGGCGGTTATATCCAAAAAAATTGATTCCCGAGAACTTCACAGGGTAGTGAAACAAGTGAAGAGTATGAGTGTTACCAGCACCTCCTTGTCTGTTCTACAAGAGGCCCGTGTCACATACTATACCTACCTTCTCACTTATCCCATGAAATCAAAGAGGGTCACCAATCATATTTCCTACTTCCTTGGAAATATCAGCTACCCAATAGAGGCGGGTCGATTTTCTGCTCTCACCATGATTAATTCCGTCATAGCCAACTTCCCAGTCAAGGTGTTCAGCCAGGCCCTGGAAACCAGCTTTTGGTTCAAGATCTCAGAGCAGCTGGTCAATGAAGATTCCAAGGAAAATCGGGTGCTGCTGGAGAAAGCACTTAAGACACTGTTTAGGCGGTCTACCAGGAAGGAGATGCTGGTGGAACTTAGTGTTAAGCTGCTACAACTTGACACACAGTCTCAGCCAGACTTTGTGGGTTGTCAGTTGGCTTGTAGGGCTCTCAGTTCCTTCCTGGAGGTACCAGTCCAAGTCTTACCACAGAGTATCCTGTCTGTTGTCACCCCAACAATTATCTCTCTTATTAACCCAGAATATTACTCAGCCCAGTTGGAGGGGATTGCAAATGATGATAGCCTAGACATTCGACAGACTGACACAGCTCTGGTTTGCTTATTGGAGGTTCTAACAAAACTATTCAACCTATATTTTAAACATGCTGACTGGTCTAAACATGCTACAGATGAAATTTGGCAGAATGTACAAGGACAGTTAAGATATCCTCACATACAGGTCAGGTTAAAAGCGTGTATTCTGGTGGGGAAGCTTTTGGCTGCATATCCCGTTCAAAACGAGGCTTCGCCAAAGTTTGCTGAAGATACAAACAGTGCCCGTTCTCTTGTACTAGACCTGTGTGACTTGCTACAGACACAGGCACAATCTGGCACACCTTTGTTGACACAGCTCTCTCTCTCGGTTGTCAGAAACCTCATCTATCTGGTTCGTCATTCCTCAAAAGTCCCTCTTAGAATAGCCAATGAAAATTTCCCTGATGATGACATGAATGAACCAAGTAGAGAAGGAGAGAATGATAAGGTAAAGAGGGAAAATGTAAGAAAATTTGAAAATAATGATGAAAAGGAAGCTGTGGAAATGAACAATGTGGGTGAGAATACCAGTGAAAGTAAAGGTGCTAAGAAAAGAAAAATGCCCTCACACAGTACAGATGCCAAACAGAAAAAGAGAGTCCGTAAAGATGAATCCATGACAGTAGACCCAACCATATTTGGTGCCACGTGGGTACTTCACCGTGTAGGAAACCTTGCATATAAGGAACTACATGAGCACGGCAAGGAGCGTACTGTTGTCCGAGGGGCACTGCTTAACTTGATAGCCGGCCTTGCAGTTGTACTTGGGGATGGTATTAAAACGCCACAATTACTGGTGTACCTCATCAAGCATCTGGCCAGGGAACTGTCCGATGAGAACCTTCCTGATGCCCTGGCCAACCGAACAAAGGACGTGGCCAAACTAATTAAGGAAAAGGTGGGATTGCAAACATATACAGAGCACCTAACCTCAGCCAAGAAAAAGCTCTCACAGAAGCGACTCCAGAGGCGTGCTAAGGAACTCCAGCAAAAAACTACGAATCCAGTTTTAGCCCGACATAAGAATAGGAAAAAGTACGAGGCACTGAAGGAGTCTCGGAAACGAAGGATTGCAGACAGGAAGGGTCAGCCTGTGAAAGCAAAAAATATGAAAGGCAATGTTGTTGTGAAGAAGAAAATGAAGTAGGCACCTTACGATTATATTGGTCATTTATTGACCCCAGTATAAAGAACTTTTGGATCTACAATACTGCACACCAGTACTATTATCCTCCTGATCCTGATTTAGTTGGTTTCATTTTGGAAAGTCAGTTAGATGAACATATTAATTTATCATCTAAGGAAAATGGTTATACTGTATGTGTATTCCTTTGCTGTATACTTCATCACAACAAGTGTCTTTTGGGACAGTTATTATTTTTATAATGAATATATATGTAGGCTATATACAGTCGGCATTGGGATTTGTTTACACCACTAATAACAATGGTTTGTAACTAGAAAATTAGTACATTAATTTCCTAACACCAAACTTTTCTAGCAATGTTATCTGCCAGCAAAACAATGCCTACAGTATGTGCAGAATGAAAACCTCTCATATTCAATGCTGTGTACAAATTCCTGAGGCCGACTGTACTGTATACTCATTGTGAAACTTTAATTTTTTAAACCAGTTATATTCATTCCTCAGCTGTATGGCACCTAATGTGGAATAACTTCACAAATATGGACAAGACATTGCAGTGAAAACATTTTTGATAGTGAAAACAATAATACTTTTGAGTGTGTTGCCTTCAGATTGTGATATTTGTTGAATAAGGACATAGTTTCATATTAGATCATTGAAGATCAGTTACTGCTACTGTCGTTGTGTTTGACATACTGAGCAAGAATATTTGAAATTATTTTTGGATGGCAGTCCTTCGACACTATACCAATCACTCACTTTGCATAACTGTATTAATAGTACAGTCGGCGGCAAAAGTCCTGTCGCCTCACCTGCTTCACCGAGACACACAGTATTCTTGGACTCGAGAAAACCCCCCACTTATTATACACTTAATAATCTCGAGTCTATGAACTTCGCGTGCCTCGGTGAAGCAAGTGAGGCGACAGGACTTTTGCCACCGACTGTACATGTAGCTGAAATATCAAATAGATCCCTGTAAATAAATTTTGTTTGATATCATGAGGTTTTCTAGAGTATAATGTACATTTAACTGTATTGATTCTGTTGAGTTGAGACACTATATTATATAGACAAATTGTATAAAATATGTACCATCTAACAAGGGCATATAATATATCCTGAAGTGCTACACAAAACATGAAATATTGAGTAAGGGTTTTTTGTTGTGACTTTGTTTGCCTTGAGTGTCTGCTGTCCACAATCAATAATGTTTAATGTAACACAAACTACATGTACTTCAGGACAGAAAGGAAAAGCTTGCTATGTAATATTGCAAAATATTTTCCTTACTGGTACCGTACATCACCAAAAACTGATAATTTTTATAAAAATATACATTGGACCATCCACCTCAAAGACAATATATATATTCACATGCACAACACACCTGCACCATTTTAAAACTAATTATAAAACACTAACAGGTCATTAAACCTGAAATTATGAATAAACTTAAGTAAATTGATCAGTGCACAAATAATTTTCCTGTCTTGAAAAGTTAGAAAACTTTCAGCATTAAATCACACATTAGTTCGGCTACTGTACAACAAACTCAACCAATATTCACAATAATACAGGAAAGAATATCACAAGTTACAGATATTATAGTATTAGTTCAAATCTTGGACCAAAGACAAGCCTTGAGATCATATTAGATTCCAACTTCACATGATACCCAGGAAATGAAATATTTTATAAGTTTTTGTAAAACTTTAACCATTCTTGCAACACACCTTTGGTAAATTAAGCTTCATCAAAACAATTTCAGATTAAGTCTGAAAATTGCTTTAAGTCTAATCTTAGTTTAAAATCTTGTTCCAGTGTTTAGGCCAATAATACAGTGTTAATACTGAAATGTAAAATGTTAACTAAACATAATTGCTCACAAATGGATACCATTATAATTGTCATGTACAACAAGCAACTTTAAGTTCAATTTTTTTTTTAAACTTAAACCTGAACTCTATATTATGCATCAACAAAACTTTAATTACAATATATCACAGGATCAAGCTTCACAAACTTTTTTTCATAGAATATCATTATAATACTATATTTTAAACAAGTGTTGTACATATACATTACCAAGACATATTAGACTGTACAGATGGTATACATGTATTGCAATTATATCTCCCATAATGATACTATCATTGGTAATCTGCTAGGTACCACAACAGCCACAGTGCAAGAGTGCTAAACACCACAAAATATTATTATACTATACGTCAATATCAACTGGAGGTGACAATTCTTATGTAAACCATGGCAGACACAAAATATACTACACTGAACTGGACAAAAATTACCACATGCTGCAGTTACCAAGAAGGACATTTATTGGGTACTAGCAGGGATACCCGACGTTGTCCGGGGATCTATCTATCTATCTATCTCTATCTATCTATCTATATTTATCTATCTATCTATCTATCTATATCTATATATCTATCTATATCTATATTTATCTATCTATCTATATCTATATTTATCTATCTATCTATATCTATATTTATCTACCTATCTATCTATCTATATCTGTCTGTCTGTCTGTCTGTCTGTCTGTCTGTCTGTCTGTCTGTCTAAGAACATGATTACATGTACAGTCGGCCACACTTCTGGCTGTTACAGTCAGCACTACAAACTCCAGGTGTCTAACGTTTGCATCCCTGACTTTCTGAATCATAGGCTCGAAGATTCTCAGTGGTGAAGAAGTGAGACGGTGCAGGGGGAGATAGAGAAAGGGAGAGAAGGGGGACCAAACCAGAGAGAAGGAAGGGGGGAGGAGAAGGGGGGCTATATGGTTATAGTAATCTTTCTCCAAGTAATATAAAAATAAACTTTATTTTTTGAATAAGCTATATATTATATTGGTTACCTTAGATGATATTTTACCCTCCACTCGTTCTGTCCCCCTTCCCTCTCTGTCTCCTTCAGCCCACCTTCTCCCTCTCTCTCTCTCTCTCAGCTTGAAGGCTGTTGTTTCCAAGTTCAAGGTAACATGATGGACCATATGATACACAGTAGACGCCTCATTCCCTCCGTGAACTCCCATCAATGGCAGAAGTGTCTCCAGTTTTCCCTATTCCAACACTCCCTCCTTATTTGGTCAAGCCCTACTCGGCCCCTCATATTTCTCTCCTTTACATACTCTTCCACTCTTGTTCTGCCATCTAACTGGAGGTCTGCCTATATATGTTGCAAATAAATCAAAGATAGCAATACTTACGAGTTCTATACTATGTTTCTTACTCTAAATGTTTTTTGTTTTTGTTTTTCCATCAGTCAAATGTTCATTGATCATACTTGTAATTCTTTGACTGTGCCGTCTTCCATCCCAAAGTAAGCAATCTTAGCCATATTCACAAACAGGCCGGTCTCCACAACACCTGACAAAAAGTTTCACCATTAGTAAAATCATTAATGTTAGTAAATAGTCCTGAAAATAATGAAACTCAAATCCACTCAAAAAATGTACAGTATATACATAATTCTGTACTTACCAGGAATCATCATGATCTCCTGATTTACTTGTTGCCAGTCGTGGGTTCTGTCAAACACCCAGTCTAAGACAAAATTCCCATTATCAGTCACAACAGGTCCCTGGAAATCAATAACAAGTCAATGCTTACTAGAATCCTGTCAAATATATTTTTTCATATACCCAGTAATAGAAAAGCATGACCACCTATTGGTAACCTAAGTACCGGTAATTATATTCACAGTGCTGTACTATATTTCATTTGTCACATGAAATGGAGTTCACTAAACAAACACATTCTCATCTCAAATGAAAGCTCCCTATTATGCTCTTGTTCACCCACTGCTCATTCAGTACATACAAGGTTCCTATAACACTACCAATCAAGCATAATACACTACAGCTTCTGTTTAAATGATTATTTAAATGTCTTTACAGCATTAAAATTGTGAGCATATCTTATTCTCACTCCATACTATTAGCACAGCAGAGAACATATTCTCACAACATACTCTCACTTCATTCAACATTGACATTACTATAGAAAGATTTATATAATGCAACAACATACTCACACCTCATTCAACATTGACAGTACTATAGAAAAATGTATATAACCCAGATGGCACTCACTGCTTTGGCTTTGGCCTGTCTCAAGATTGCTTTCCCACCCAACTTGGACTCAATTTTCATCTGTACTGGACGGTAAGCCATTGGAAGGACTTCTATTGGCACTCCTTTTGTCCATTGCTCACCCAACACTCTGGAGTTCTTCCTGTTAGATAAAGAATACAATACTTCAAAAAAATGTTATCATTAACTCAAAGTGTAATACTTTCACTCAGATTTGCTTTGTTTGATAATGTCTTTAGTACCAGAAACAAACTGAGAACATTGATTAACACAGCTTTTCATTACTGTTACTATCTCCTGGTAAATTACAAGTTAAATAATGAGTTGCAGATAAAGGGTTGTAAATTTACACAGTAACAAACACTGACCTATAATCAGCAATGACTACAAAAAGGTCGGCAGCAGCAGCAACTATCTTCTCCTGAAGCTGACAACCTCCACCACCTTTGATGAGTGTGAGTTTATAATCAGCTTCATCAGCACCATCAATGGCCACATCCAACTTTAAGCATATTTATATTTCATTAGAAGTATATACAGTACTCTAAACTGACTACAGGACTAATATATTTTAACCATAAATTAGGCTGAATAAATACATTATTTTGGATGAAGAAAAGAAATGTCTGTAAATTAATTGTATTACATTACTTTGATGTTAATTTAAAAATTTCTAAAAACATACAGACAACACTCCTTATAAATCAGTCCATTAATGTTTTACATACACGAGAGACGAGGAAGAAGAGAATCCTAGACATCTAAACGGAGAACAAATACAGTACTAGAAGAAGAGGTGAAGTACGCTATGAGGGGACTGAAGAGGGGAAAAGCTGCCGGAGAGGATGGGATCATGGTGGAGATGTTAGAGACTATGGGAGAATTTGCAATTACGAAAGTTACAGACCTGGCAAACCAAATATATAATGATGGTGCAATAAATGAACAAATGTGCAATTCATTGTTCATACCATTACCAAATATAAATGGAACACTGGAATGCAGCGAGCACCGGACGATCAGTATAATGAACCAAATCACTAAGATAATACTAAGGATTATCATGAATAGAATCAAGAATACAGTGAGAGAACAGATATCATGGGAACAGTATGGCTTTTTGGAGGGCAAGGAAATAACTAATGCAATTTTTATAATGAGAATGGTTTTGGAGAGAATGCTTGAAAAACAAAGAAATGTGTTCCTTTGTTTCATAGATTATGAAAAGGCTTTTGACAAGGTGAGACACGAGGAATTGATGACTATGCTAAAAGAGCTACATATTGACGGGAAAGAAATGAGATTAATAAGAAATCTCTATGGGAATCAAAAAGCAGCAGTCAAAATACAGGAGGAGGTAACCAACTATCAAACTATAAAGAGAGGAGTACGACAGGGGTGCGTCATGTCTCCTGATCTGTTTAATTTATATGGGGAGATGATACTGAGGGAGCTGCGGGAACTTGAAAGCATCAAAATAGGAGGACACAACATATCAGGTATGCAGACGACACAGTGTTGGTGGCGAATTCTGTAGAGAAGCTGCAACACTTGTTGGATGTGACAGTAAGAGCGAGCGAGGAGAAAGGGTTGAATGTCAATATGGACAAGACCAAAGTTCTGGTCGCATCAAAGACCAATTCACCCAGAGTGAGAATAGAAGCAAGAGGAAGAAGAATAGAACAGGTGGAAAGATTCTCATACCTGGGGAGTTTAATAACTGAAGATGGTAGATGTGAAAAGGAAATTAGAATGGGAATCGGAATAGCAAAGAGTACATTTAGGCAGATGAAGGCATACCTAACAAACAGAAAGCTGTCAACAGGGGTTAGAAAACAGGCAGCTAAAACATTTGTATGGTGAATAGGAAGATGCAGGAAAAGTTCGAAGCGGCTGAAATGTGGTTGTGGAGAAGAATTTTGAAAATACCATGGACAGGTTAGCGTAAAAAGAGTATAGTGATATGATGTGCGGAGATAAAGCCTTTTCATCGGCGCCTAATTACGAGTCCGATTTCTTGATTTCTTTCTTCTTTACTATTTATATTGTATTCTTCATATATTTTTAAAATGTTGATGTATTGGTCCATTTTTAATGAATTTCCATGGTGTTTGAGGTCTCCTAGTAAAAAGAAACGTCACTTTCGAAAGACATAAGAACCTATCCCAATTTTCATCATTAATCTTTAGTCTTTAAGGCCGCTAAAATCCATTTATGCGCCACCTAACCCGAACACATTGTACGTGCATACTTGCGGGGTCCACTGTAGAGATATTCATGGAAAATAGTACACTGTAATACTGTACACACCCAAAAGAATACTAAATATGGATGAATTAACTAACCCTGGAATAGCCTACACAATTGGAATCTCAGTCAGTAAGGATCAACAAAAATAATAATAATAATAATGTTAGTGGAGAAGCATAATTACTTGGGGCGTTATTTCAAGGTCTGAGAGGACGAGATCATTATTCACTATCAGTTGCCGTGCTTGGAAAGACGTCGGCACACACGTCACTTTCAAACCTTCCTTGTGCACGCGTTGAGCTGAAAACACAAAACATTTTAAATAATAATAGAATCTCCTTAACACTAATAATTGAGTCTCCCCTTAATATCAATAATAGAATCTCTCCTTGACACTAATAATAAAATCTCTCCTTAATATCAATAATAAAATCTCCCCTTAATATCAATAATAGAATCTCTCCTTGACACTAATAATAAAATCTCTCCTTAATATCAATAATAAAATCTCTCCTTAATATCAATAATAAAATCTCTCCTTAATATCAATAATAAAATCTCTCCTTAATATCAATAATAGTATCTCCTTAACACTAATAATAAAATCTCTCCTTAATATCAATAATAGAATCTCTCCTTAATATCAATAATAGAATCTCTCCTTAATATCAATAATAGAATTTCTCCTTAACACTAAATTATAGAATCTCTCCTAAATATTATCAGCAATAGAATCTCTACTTAACATCAACAATGATGGACTGATCTGCCATTAATTAACTTTTCAAATCATATCATGGGTTTTAGGCTTTGGGTGGGTTGATCTGCCATTAATTAACTTTCATACTGTATCATATTATGGGTTTTGTGGGTTTGGTTTCAAGAATAATTAATGACTCACCAAGCCTTTCCACAGCATACACCACAGTGGAGCCGCTACCAATGCCAACTCTATGTGTATCCTGAAGGTAAACACAAAAAGGGAGAAACATATTAAGGGGGTAATTTTTGGACCATTCTAATACACTTTTCATCTTTGGTGTTTCTCTTGGAGATGCCGCCCCATTTTCACCCCCAATACAAACATGGGGGAGCCGTGGGAATGCTGGGTGATGGGTGGGGTGAAAACATACATTTCACTATGGTTCTACCTTTATAATACAATGGTGTGTTATGGGTGGGTGGATTGATTGATATTAAGTGTGTTATGGGTGGGGTAAAAACATTTTGCCCAGGTTAGGTCAGATCAGGTAAGGTAACTTGGGGCAATCGGGCCCCCTTTTTCGAGGTTTTTGGTCTTTAAATTTCACTCGGTATTTGACATCCCAAATTTTATTGCATGAAGTTATACATCCGGGGTCCTGTATCACATGAAACATAAGGCACAATTTTGTGGCAATATAATAACTACAGTACATGACATGGCTAAATATGTGGGGCCCATTTGCCCCGCACTTTGGGGCAATTGCGCCATACCTGAAATAAACCTCTTAATTTGAAAAGTATAAGCATGTAGAGTGGCACACATGAGTTACAATTATATTATAACTTAAAGAAACATTCTTCCTTTGTATACTGGCCATTGTACATGTATTTATAAGCTTAAGATATGAAAATTAGAAAATACAAGTGACCATTTGAAAATAAAACTGGTTTGAACATCATTTACCTAACAATGAGATCAGTAAAACGCTTGGTACCATTAGTGAAACAAACTTTGTTTTTGAGAAAAACAGGTTTTGGTAGCTTTGTTACAATGTCACAAATAGGAGTTTCCATGAAATCAGGATTTTCAGGCTCCTTAAACACAAAAGACCTTCCACCTGCTTCACAGTCGCGTCTAAAGTATTTAATATCCCAAGATGTTTTTTCAGGCTCTACTAAATTTCTAAGAGTACCAACAAAATGATAATTTGATTTCTTTCCACTAAATTTAACTAAAACATAGTCTCCAACTTCAAAGGCATCTTCTGGCAGTTCCTCCACCTCATGCTTTTCCACAGAAACCTTTTCAATGTTCCATGTGTAACTGTCCGAGGTGTCACCATGACTCTCCTATTCATGTTTATTCCCTCCCACTGGCACTTCCAAATCCCCATCATTACTGTTGTCACTACTATCCTCTCCCACTGTCACTTCACAAGGGTCATCAGCATTTTCATCACTATCAGAGGATGAAGGGGAATCTACCGGTACCGGAATTTTAGCCACCTTACCCCTACGTCCCCCACGACCACTATACAGTACTCCATCCAATCCTAGCTTGCAATTGGAGCCTAGCTGTATTTTTAATGCTCGTCTCTGATTGGTCAATATCTCCAGGCAACCTCCGTTCACGCTTACCTTTCCCAAACCAAAACATTGCATTTCTCTGAGGTACACTTTTTTTGTTTTTTCTTGGTGCCTCACTTATTTCGTTTAATATCTACTCGACACTTTGATAACATGACAGAATAATGATAGAGAATTACTTTTATCGTGAAAATTATGTCCATATCATTAAAAATATAAAATACGAGTTGAGGTGAAACGAGTAGCTAAAAATGTTTATACAACTTTTTTTATGTGCCGATATTTATTTACAAATAATATGCTACCATGATTAAAAATGGATGGATGATGTAGAGAAAATCCTCCTGCATGTCATGGTGGTATAAGATTGTAGATAAGACAGAAATTATTGCTGAAAACGTAATTTTAATGGGATAGATTCCTGTTGCACGAAAACCTGCAACAGCCAACTCGTCCCTATTGTCCATCTCATCTAACAACTGAAAAAGATGGTGGCCCAATTTCCCCACCTTATGGGGCCCGATTGCCCCATTGTCAGTTTATGAATCTTGGGAAGGTCCCCAATACCTCTAGCAACCTACAAATTTTACCACATGTACCTTATCATATATGCAGCTTATAACTAAGAAATAAATGATATGGCTTATTTTCTACATACTGTAAAATACCTTAGTGTTTCCGTATCTAAAAAAAGAAGAAAAAACGTAGATTATCCAGTTTTGGCATATGAACATTAAAGGTGCCATGATTTTTTACAAATTAATAATACAGGGAAGACTGGAGACTTTTCTGCCGTGGCCACCCCCTTCGGGGAAGTTCCCGGAGGAAACGAGGCGTCAGAGCTATAGATAGATAGATAGATAGAATAATACAGTGGTTGCAAAATGTGCTCAGTATATCCTTAAACAAAATGCATATCTATTATTATGTGCAGTTAAATTAAATATATTGAAAAAATGCAAAAAAAAAAAAGGAATATTTTTACAAGTTGCCACAACTCGATTTCGAAAATTTTACTGTTACCAGTGTTTATGTTTCAGTATTACAAACCACTTTTCTATATACCATTTCTTCTGCAAATGGAGGATAACAAGGTTAGTTATACTGAAATATACATAAATAACATGTATTTGCCACGTGCTGCTTTTATGCATATTTTCCAAATACTGTTATGTCGCATTTGCAGAGGAAATGGTATATAGAAGTTATTTGTAATAGTGAAATATAAACACTGGTAATAGTAAAATTTTCGAAATCGAGTTGTGGCAACTTATAAAAATATTCCCAGACAATAAATAAACAAATAAATAAATAAATACCTTAATATGGTTATCAACGGCCCTAAAAGCAGCAGCCTTCTTAGCACTTTCCACCTTATCCATAATTAATCCAGTTATTTGTCTTGTTGTTGTTGTATTAATGTGTTGAAGGATGGAGGATGAAGGTTGAACGACGTAGGATGAAGGAGAAACGACGTAGGATACCGACAACAACGACAACTTGGAGTGTAGTGATGACAGCAGCTGGTGTAATGTTATCGGTCTGTTCATAATAATAATAAATTAATAATAATACTGTAATTCCCCGGACTCATCAGTGTTGCCAGGGCTGCGTTCAGGATGGCAGCGCGGGCAGGGTTGCCAGAGCCGCAGCAGAGAATTATCGTACAGTGGACACGAAATTATCAATTTTATATCTAAATTATCGTACTCCTCAATACAATATATATATATATATATATATATATATATACACACACACACTTCACAGATACAATAATATCCCTCTGTTAATGGCAGGGTAGGCTATAAAGCTTTAACAGTGGGCTCAAATTTATTAAAACCCACAAAGAATCCTTATATTCATCATGATCATTATCTGACACATTACTATACAATGACATATCTTTCCTTGTCATGCGAGAAAGCATATCGTTGGATAGGGAAAACTTTGTACAACATGCTCCAGAAGATTTCACGATCTCTGTAGCTAGGAGTGCCCCATTCACTGTTGTTGTCTTTAACCTATTTCTTTTTTTTGTTTTGAAGAGGTTGATCTTACTGAAAATTTTCTCACATTCAACATTCGAATGTGGAAAACTAAGAACAGAGAGGGCAAAATCTACTTAATCTTTAAAGTCTGGTTGCTTATATATTTCTTTTCTTAGTTTGTTTAGTGTTAAATCTTGAAAATCATTTTTTTTCTAGTGAATCAGTAAAACTATCGTACACTATCGTACGAAAAGAGACCTGTGGAATAATATTTTTATTGCTTTGTCATATGCCTCAAAAAAAAGGCGTCACGACTTTACAGCCTGGGCTGCGTTGGATAGCGCGACACAGGCGGCCCGGGCGCGCACATTTTCGCTCTAAAATCCAATTGTTTTGTGCGGGCTGGCAACTCGAGGCAGCACAATGAGCCCAGCTGAGGTCCCCGCAGACCCCCGCTTCTCAAAATTTTGTATTTAGTCGGTAATAGTTATGAATTTTTTAGTGGAGAACATTGCCCCAAAAGCCAAACATGAGATTTTACACATGTTAATGTATGCAGGCCAATGTTAAAAAGCAAGTTAAGAAACCTAAATGTAATATTATGAATATACTGTAAATTAAAAACTTCACTAACTGTATTGTCTAGACAAACTAATATAATCTGCATGAACTATAACATGTGCTTTCCAAATACACAGCAAGTTGTTCATCGGCTGATGCTGGGGGATTCAGCCAGCAGCATGATGAAAATCCACCGATTCAGGAGCTGGACGAGAGTGGTACGTTATAGTGTTTATTTTAGGCTAGGTGTGAAGGAGTGTCAGAAGGTATGCGTCCAACTCGGCCCATTGCCAACTCGGACCATTGTGAAAAGCCATCTCGGACCACTTGAATTACCAACTCGGCCCATCATCTCGACCAACTCGGCCCACTGTGAAATGCCATCTCGGAGCATTTGAATTGCCAACTCGGCCCATCATCTCGACCAACTCGGCTCATAACACTCGGACCACTTGAATTATGCATGTAATGGAAGATGTGATTCAGATTGAGTTCATTTAAATTAAAACCTCCGACCACTTGAATGACGCTTTCAATGAAAAGAAATGGTTCAGATTTGGTTCATGACGTATCTGTTCTGAATCAATTTTTCACCAAAATGCGTGACCTTAGTCTGGGTGACGGGTCATGTCAGGGTTAGATTTTGCTTTGACTTCGAGGAGTAAGCACACCATGGAGAATAACTGTTTACTTTGTAAGAATGTAGTGCGTCCCCGACAGGTAAAAAAAAAAAAAGAAAAACTGATTTTAAGTGGCCTGATATTAGTCTCAACAACATTAAAAAAAATAAATATATATATATACATAAATTTTCCCTTCTTGGAAATTTTTTAATATAATAATTTTACAGGAAGCATTACTGTGTGAAGGGTGCAGTTCATGGCAACACAGAACCTGCGGAACTGGTATTACAAGAGAGCAATTAACTTTTATGCTTTTGATTGTATATTGACTCCTAACATTTTAACTACAAGTTTTCAGTCTTTGTATTATTTCTGTTTGGTGGGCCGACTTGGTTTCTTATGGGCCGAGTTGGTAATGGGCCGAGTTGGTTCAAATAAATAAGTATACGTTTTCAGTCTTATATTATTTCTATATGGTGGGCCGAGTTGGTACATGATGGGCCGAGTTGGTTTTGGGCCGAGTTGGCAATGGGCCGAGTTGGCAATGGGCCGAGTTGGACTACAACCAAATATTATGGTTCAACTGTTTTTAGCTCCGGCCTAAGCCGAGAGCTCTAGGTCTTATCGTAATTATTGTTCTTGTTCTTGTTCTTGTGTACATAGCTTTCACACCCCTTATCCAGATTTTCCCCTAGTTACTTTAATTCTTTAACAATTTTGAGTTCTCCACCATTTACCTTCAAATTAAATTCTTACTTATCTTCTCGACTATTCGCACCCTCTACTTAGTCAAATTTACTCTCAAAACCCCACAGTCAGTCTTTCAAATGATTTCAGAGCATGCCAGTAATACCGGTAATGCTTTATCTGCATACAGTACCTCATATTTAAAAAGACAGACTCCTACTGGCAGATATTTTGCCACAACGAGAGATTTGAAAGGGAAAAGTTGACAACTGTATTATTAGAGTGAGTTGGTGGGTGAAAGTTGGAGACCAAGTGTCAGTGGTGGTTACATGGAGGAGTGTGGCGTGGACTGGGACAAGGAAATTCTAATGTGTCACAATAGGGTTTGGATGCAGGGTTTATTCTAAGGAAAATTTACAACTGCACAAACTTTTATGCGAAAGTTCCAGTGGTTCCCAAACCGGGGGGGCGCGCCCACCTCAGGTTTATTATTTTGTTCTATGTATGACTATGAGCAACCACTTGTAGTTTCACATCTACTGTAAATACGTTTGATAATCCTCACTGTTTAAGATATAACTTGTAATGTGAAATGTGGTATTCTATGACATATATTATGATTTATGTATTATGCATGATTGTATAATATGGTAAAGTTAATGAAAATAAAATTATGTTCTAGTCAGCTATCAGTGACTTCTGTTGTGGTTCCTTCCTAGTTTGTGACACCTTAGCCATGCAAATTCAAAAGAAGTACAAATTTACAACTGCACAAATCTGGATTTACAACTGCACATTTTGAATTTACAACTGCACAAAAGGGGTACAACTGCACGTTAGAATAAACCCTGTTTGGATGGTTTGTGTTTTGTTCATCTCGTAAGAGATAACAGTGACCAGTGATTGGCAAATAGGTGAATAAATAGTTTTTAAAATAAATTAGATATGTTTATGCATTGGTATGCCTCGCTACTTGCGAGATACCTACAACAGGAAGGAAAGTGAGCAAAAGTTTAGTTTGTTGACAAGCAGATAGTAATAATATTTTACTGTCTGCATGTCAACAAACTACATTTTATTTTCACTTTCCTTTCATTGTATCCACCTCACAAGTAATGAGCCTTCATGTGTGGCCAACTGTACATGTCAGAAAACGTTGTGCGGACGCAGCGTTGGCGTTGCCATAGAAACAAAAAGTTTTGTTTATGTGCTGTTGCCAGCCCAGCCCGGGCCGTCCCAAGCCGTTTGATAGAGGCAACAATTTTCTCAGCGGCCCGGGCCAGCCGAGTCGCGCTATCCAACGCAGCCCTTATTATCTCTTCCTCTTTCAGTACTATTTTTGTGGTATCATAATGTTCCATCAGGGAGGTTAGTACTTTTTGATACTTAGTTTCTCTTCTCTCATATGTAATAACTTCTTCTCCCTCCTCATTTACATGTATTATTCCCTTTGTCATGTCCGGGCCGTCCCAAGACGTTTGTGGAATATTGTTCATTCATCTGGCAGGTCAGTTCAGGCACATGATGGCTGAGGAGTATTATTTTTTTTTTATTGTCTTTCCAACGGCACTCCTTGTTGTTGTTATCGTCTCGTTAATTAATATGTTAGCTGAAAACTTTTTTGTTCTCTGAGTGTTATGATCTGGAAGACTTGACTATCAGTGAAGAATATAAGGTGTGATTTTCCACTTGGTTGATGTTTAAGTGAATTACCTATAAAGAAATAAATATAAGATATGTGGGTCCTGCAGAGTAGAGACCCTATTATATAGAGAGTTCAGTTCAGTTCAGTTGATAGGTGAGGAGTTTTGCCTTTCCAACGGCACTCCTCTTTTGTCTCGTTTGTATATTAATTAGTGTTTATACCGATGCTGTGCTTTTTTTTCTTTATCTATTATTTTCAATATATTATTTTCCTTTAGTTTATGTTAATCCTTGTGTTTTCCTTTCTTTTTCTCTTTTTTTCCAAATTTGAAATAGGTAGTCCTTTGTTACACTTGTATTTTTTTCATTAAATAGTAACTGTCCTAAAATATTATTTTCATTTTCTATATATGGTTGTTGTAAATTCACAATTTTATTTATTTCTTTCTGTAGAAATGGGCACCACAATATGAAACACCTAAATTTTGTGCTGCTCGCTGATTGGCTGAATATATAGGCCGCCATGTTTGGTCTTCCTCGTATCTGCCTGCTAGTATATTTTGCCTTTACTATGTTGCGTGACTAATTACTCGTTAGAATGTTGTTATATTTATACAATATCTTCTTTCAACTCAACACATAAATATTCCTTGAAAACTTTCCTAAGCCTAACCCACTGTCGAACTGCATAGTGACAAATCCTACTGATTACTGCCATCGTCTTTCAAACGTAAACAAACTCGATTCGATTTAGTAGCGTCGTCTGGCAACTCGTCACGTCCTATTATGTGCTTTAAATAACGCATACATGACGTATAATAGTATTTATAACTTCAGGGATCTTATAGAATTAAAAAAATATATACCAGTATATGGAAAGAATGCAACTTTCGTCAATATTTTGCCCACGAATGTCAACAATAGATTTCTAACTGGTAGTATCTGGCATCTTGTACATTTTCCTATACAAACTTGAGAGGTATCGCGGAAAACTAGATAAAAAAAAACAAAGATGGCGGTGTCCAGTCTCTCTATATAGGGTCTCTACTGCAGAGCGCTTAGGCGGAGTGGAGCCGGATAAACAAGAATCACAAGTAACAAGTAAGTAAGTAGTATTTTTACTGATGCTGTGCTCATGTGCGTCTATTATTTTTCTATATTTTCCCCTCCTATATTATATGTTAACCCTTGCTTCACGAAATTTTCCCAACTTCAACATCAGAATTTCCCTTTTTTCCTAAAATATTCTCTGTTTACTCTTGAAGATTGTTGTATATTTTCCATCTACTTAATATTTTTCTGGTAGAAATTTGCCTACTTACTCTTATTAAACAATTTTATGTAATATTGTCTCCATTTGTATGTACTTCTAATTTCCCATGTCTAGAGAAAGTTCCCCCTACTTGGCAACACTGGTCCCGGCGGCCATGTTACAGTGCTATGCTATAGGCGGGAAATACAAAGCAAAGCTAACGTAAGTATCTTCTATAAGACTTCTAGAATATTCATTAATTTTCCTCTTGCTTTAACTTTTTATATGAGTGAACGCTTACCGATACAGTCATGGCCAAAAGTCCTGCAACCTGATGAATAAAAGCGAGCCCTTGGATTGAAACTTATAAACCAATATTTTTATAGTTTTCGAAGCCATCTCATTGGTAGGTGTTGCAGGACTATATATAAATTGATGATGCATGACTTTACCAGTAGGAGTAAACTATATGCTTTGATAAATACAGTACGAATCATTCTACCTACCTACATCTTCTTCTTAGTCTCCTATCTTTCTACGATGGATTTAAGTCATGCAATGTGAAGGATATGATAAGAAAGATTAAGGATGAAAAAGATTAGAATGACTGAGAGATGGAAAAATGAACGAAAGGAGAGAAATGATGGTGGAGGAGAAGGAGGAGAAGGAGGAGGAGAGAGAGGAGGAGAAGGAGGAGGAGAAGGAGGAGGAGAAGGAGGAGAGGGAGGAGGAGAGGGAGGAGGAAAAGGAGAAGGAGGAGGAGAAGGAGGAGGAGAGGGAGGAGAAGGAGGAGGAGATAAAGACTAATTATAGGCTATTGATGTTGTTGTTGTTGTTGTTTATCTACTCAAAAACTACCACGTTGTCAAGGAGTGCTGTAAAATAACTTAGCTTCATTTTGAGAAGTTATATTATCATCTTCAACAGTGTGTAACAAGTCAGAATTATCTTAAGGAGTAGGGGGACAGGCTTGGGGGGGTTTGGGGGGTGCGGGAGTAGGAGGACAGGCTTGGGGGGGGGGTTAGGAGGGTGTGAGAATAGGGGACAGGCTTTCTACATCCCCCAAGCCTGTCCCTCTATTCCCTTTATAATCGAGGGAGTAAACTCATTTTTACTTTTCTACTTTATTCGGGTGACTTGGAGAGAGAGAGAGAGAGAGAGAGAGAGAGAGAGAGAGAGAGAGAGAGAGAGAGAGAGAGGCTGGGGGGGGGGGAGATAGGGGTGTGCGTGTGTGAGAGAGAGTGGAACACCAGTTAGGCTATTTATCATTCACCTTCATTTTCCACCTGGCGTATCTATTGGTAAACCCAATTTAAGTTCAATGTATAAATTAAGGCGTTGGGAAGTGTGTGTGTGTGTGTGTGTGTGTGTGTGTGTGTGTGGTGTTGGGAATAGGGTGTGTGTGTGTGTGTGTGTGGTGTTGGGAATAGGGTGTGTGTGTGTGTGTATGTGTGTGTGTGTGTGTGTGTGTAAATTAAGGCGTTGGGAAGTGTGTGTGTGTGTGTGCGCGTGTGTGTGTGATGTTGGGAATAGGGTGTGTGTGTGTAAATTAAGGCGTTGGGAAGTGTACACAGTGGGATTGGTGTGTGTGTGTGTGTGTGTGTGTGTGTGCGTGTGTGTGTGTAAAGGGAACTGTGGTTCACATGACTCGAACCCTCACTTCATCAGAAATAAGCTTATATTCTGCAGAAGAGATTCGATTGTCTCATTCCGTTTCACAGAATATTCTTTTCACATAATATAATATATGGATAATTTTGGTTCTCATAATTTTGTTTAATATATTCATTATTGTTGAAACACATTTATCATTGAGTATAGCCATTTCATTACATATGTCCAAGTTATATAGACACCCATCCCATCTGATGTCATTACAGTTCTGCTGATATCGAACAATACATAACTTACAGATGAGAGTAGAAAATAATAATATTATGATGACAATGATAAAATGCAATACTTAATTATATAGGTTTGTTAATGTGAACTCCATCTCCATTAGTCCCTTCACCCAAA